>PISX010031625.1:0-17193 GCA_004024625.1 Mellivora capensis
GGGCTCCACACTCAGCCCGGCGTCTGCTTGAGATTCCCTCTTTCTCGTCCTCTGCCCCTCTCCCCACCACTGGCGTGCCGCCCTCTCTAAAAAAGAGGTTCTAGATGAGGTGTGGAAAATGGTGGGTCTATGAATTTGTGGGATATGTGGCATAGCACAGGGAAGAATGTTGTAGAAGGCAGTTGCTCTCCGCTTCCGGGTGGATGGGCTGGCAGGCAGGAGGCTCTCTCTGCCCTCGGTGTGTTTTTGGCTGTGCCTGTGCTCTGCTGTATACCCATGGGGATTGGGGCCTGACCCTTCCTCCTCATACCTTCACCTCCTGAACCCCCAATGGCCCTGGGCTCAGTGCAGCCTAGAGCTGGGGGGCCCCATCGATTCTCCACATCACTACCACCCAGGGAACATCTGAGAACAGCATGGTGTGGATCCTGCCTCTGGTTTCTGATTCTTTTAGGTCCATAATTCAGTGGAGCATAGCTGGTCTCCAGAACCGTGAGCCCAAGTCCTGATTGCCACACACTGTGAGCTTACTTAACCACTCCGTGTCTTGATTTCTTCCCTTCTAACGTGGAAATAATAGTCCTCAGAGGTGTGTTGTGAGGACCAGCGTGCCTAAAGCTCCCGTTGCAATGGCTGGTTCAGTAATTACCGAATCAACACAGCTCTTAGAGTGATTATTTTCTCACCATGAGTTAGCGGCTGACGTGGGGCGAGCACCCAAGCCTCCTGACCCTGGGCCCAGTGTTCTTTCCAACATGTCACGCTGAATGTGCACATGGCATTCCCTCTGAGGCCAGACTCGTCACAGAGAACGGACGGCCACTGCCCTGGGACCCATGGGTCAAACCCCAGGGAAAAGACACCTGCACCTGAGAGCCCCCGTCTGACCCCTGGAGAGCAGATAGCTGGAGATCACCGGAGTTCAGCCGTGCAGCTCTCGGGCCCTTTGAGAAGCCCTCTGGCTGCTCCTGTTAGCATTTCATTATGGAAATATTGGGAACCAGAAATAGAAGTTCTTGAGAGCTTAATCCTTTGGGCTTTACAGAACAGCTGCTGGAGTGTTCCATGAATCAACCACCAGGAGGCACTGTTGTCCCATGCAAGTGATCACTGTGGGTCGAAGTTTCCATGAAAATCCCAATGTCCCTCTGCGGCCTCGTGCACCCACCTTGTCACGCCCAGGACCCTGTGGCTGGGGTCCCCGCAGATCAGCAGCTCCTGGGGCTAGGGAAACCTCTTTGCAGCGCAGTCCACGGCTCTCCTTGGACCCTTAAGAACAAGGACAGTCCTTGCATTTATTTTCCTGGCTTTGTACTGTACCCCAGCCCCAAGACCTCGCCTAGTGCTGGGCACATAGTGGGCATGAGGTCCACAGACGCTTGGTGGGTGAATGGATATGTGAAATCTGGTGAAATTAATACACTGTGGAAAAGAGACTGCCTGGGCTTTAAGGGAATGGTGAGACAGCATGCGGTGGCGCGGACCAGAGAGAGGATTATGGCTGACGGTTAAGGGGAAGGTCATGACTAAATGGGAAAGATAGGCTGAGTGGGCTCAGGCAGGAAGGGAACAGACGTGTTTCTGGGGTCTAGCTAGCAAGAAGCTGCTCAGAGGGGAGGTCAAACCCTTACCTGGGAGCCCTGAGCAGCGGCACCAGGAATGTGGAGACATGAGCCCCAGCAGCCCCCAGCCATGGCTCAGCTGCCCTCCACGTGGGCATTGCTGGTCCCAAGGCCAGTATTAGCCTCTCCCGTCTCTGGGGTGGTTGTGGCTGCCACCATCAGCTGGGAGCTCCCACAGGTGGACCCAGGCCCCACCGCCTCCCTTGGGGTGATGCCATCAAGTGCCACGCTTGCCATGCCACTGACAGGGCAGGGGACTCAGGCAAGAGGCCTGCAGCCCCATGAAGTAGCGGGGTGAGTGGGCGGAGGAGGCAGGGGCAGCCGCGAGGGGCAAGTTCAGGAGTGGGCTGGGCCGAATGGGGGTAACACAGCCAGGAGGATGCGGCAAGGTCACTGTCCCAGGACGAGGCGGTGAGTCTCCGGCAAAGGCCGGCTCTCGCACAAGCAGGGAAGAGAGCATGGCAGGCCAGGGCAGCGCCCAGTAGGGCCACACCCACCACCTGCCCCCTGGAAACCTTGGGCTTCCCTTTGCGGTCACCTCAGCAGCTCACTCCAAGTCCTGCCTCCCCCTTTCCCCTCTCAGCTAGAGTCCAGCAGCCTGCAGAGGGTCTGCAGCTCCCTCTGGCCTTGCCCTTCAGCCATACTCTTCTGTTCTCCTCGCCTGACACCCTCGGCAGCTCCTGCCCCCTGAATCCCATACCCCAGGGCCTCCGGGACCTCAGCCCACACAGCCCCAAGCCCTGTACTCATCCTGGAGGGGAGCTAGTGGTGACAGGAGCAGGGCTCAGGCGGGGCTGAGACTGAGCCATGACCTGCCACAGGGAGGGCTGGCGAGAACAAGGCTGTGGGCCTGGCTGGCGTGGGGGGTGGGTAGGGCCCAGAGCCAGGGAGCCCAAGACTTGGGCAGAGACCCAGATGGCCCAGGTGAGGCCTGGGACAGCTTGGCACAATGGCCACACCTGAAATGAGGCCTCTGGCAGCAAGACTGAGTCTCCTGCTGGTGACCTCATCTGGATAAGGCAGGGCAGCCAGAGGAGGACTCACTGACCCCACCGGGAGGGGACAGAGGCACAACACAGGGACTGCCAGGGATGCATATGATATGGGCAGATGGGCAACTCCCCTAGTCCATTTCTTCCCTTTGGGCCTCAGAACAGGTGGTCCCCAGGAAGCCAAGAGGGGAGGAGAGGCAGCTTGGATGGCCCCCTGCCCGGCCCAGACAGGAGAGCTACCAGTCGGAGCAGGCTTCCTTTTCCTCCCGGCCTCCAGACTTTCCAAGACTGTCCATGCCGGTTACCATCTGCCATGGTGGTTGCCAGGGGAACCACTGACTATTTTTGTATGTTGCCCACATGACGGGGCCTTGGAAAGGCTCAGGCATGGTTGGTCCAGGAGGAGGTGATGCCCAGTGGGCTCTGTTGGAGACCTTGGTCAGGGGGTGGGCATTGTGGTGCTGGCCCAGGATGGGGCCCAGAATTCAGACCTACATCCCTGAGTGAAGAGTGAGGGGGGTCACCGAGGCGAGGGGTACCCCACGTGTGGGAGAACCAGTGCATCCTCTCGTTCACCTATCAAGCACAGAAGGCGCTGGGCATTCATTGCACTAGGTGGTGGTGAGACAGCTGAGAACAGGGCTGGTGGCAAGAATGACAAATGAAAACACCGTCATGGAGCAGCAGAATCGGTGCTGATGCAGGGAGGGGTCTGGGAAAGCTTCCTTGATGAGATGTTATCTAAGCCAGGACAAGGTATTGTAGGTGATGTGCACAAGAGGGAAATGATAGAGTAGGCAGTTAGTTGGAAGAGCCTTCCAGGCAGAGGGAACAGCATGTGTAAGGGCCCAGCGGACATTGCGAGTAAGGTATCCTCTGGAATGGAAGTCACCTAACTTCTAGAATGTGAGGTAGGGCCCAACCCCAGGGGAAGTGAAAGGTCGGCAGGCACCCAAACCATGGAGTGTGGTGGGAGCTGCACCACAGGGGGCACACCCAGGCACACCTGATATTAGGCCTCAGGCAGCAAGACGGCAGTCCAAGCAGTACTCTCGGGGGAGGTGGGCAGGTGTTTCCCCACGGCCCTTGGGACTATGGGAGAATCTCCAGGGCATCTGAGACACCAAAGAGCCTGAACTGTGGGCAGGAGATGCCATCAGGGGAGCTGGGTTACGGTTCAAAATTTGGGGCTGAGCACCAAGTATCTGGGGAGGAAACGAGAATGGGCTGAAGCTGGACACCCTGATTTCTCCCACCCAGCCCATTGCCCAGCCCCTGGACGCACAACTGAAGATTTCTTCTCGTGTCGGTCTGTGAACCTGCTGGGAAGTCTGAGCAGCATTCAGTCCTGAATGGAACGGAAGTGGAAGAGACAGAGAGGAAGTGGGCAGGGAGTTTTGGCTCTCATTCTAAACATTAGGAAACTGAGGCTCTGGGAAGCTAAATAACTCACCTGGGATTATAGAGGCGGTAAGCGATGACATCGGGACTCGTACCCGTCAGTCTGACCCTAAAACCTGTCTCTCTCCACAAGACAAAAGCAATGGACTGCACACCTGCCACGTGCCGGGCAATCAAGCTAAACACAGGGAACCTGAAAAGAAAAAGAGAAAAGGAGTATTTTCTTTTGTAAGGATCTAATGAGATCAGGGGCAAGAGGCCTGTGGCAGGTCATATTTGCCCAAATAGGCCTGGTGTGCCTTGACCCTGGGCGGGCTTCATGGCTTCCATGAGGCATGGAAGTGACATTGCCTGACGCTAGAGGTCGGGTCACAAAAGGAGGCACAGCCCAGTTTCGTGAGAAGTCATGCGTGGAGAGGAATGGAACTTCCTGCCCAGGACCCGCTCCACCCCTGGGAAATGTGAGCGAGCCCCGCTTCTTGCTTCTTCGCTGGGGCGCAGGCCCCAGCCAGCAGGGACGGAGCCGCATCCCCAACGGCGCCCTCCCAGAGTCGCTGGCCACCGCACCTCTGAGCACGCGGAGGAGCCATGGCACACCAGTAAGTTCTGGGGGTCATTACTTATACAGCTGTGGTCACAGAAACGAGACTTTGGAAACTGTTAAGTGCGCACAGGTGTGAGGTGTTACTAGTAAACCCGAGTTTGGCACAAGGCGATCCGCTGGGGTCTGAGGAAGTCAAGTTGAGTCTTACACTGGGTGGGGGCTGGCGCGCAGGGACAGACATTTGGGAAATGATCCTTGGGCTGAGGCCCAGGGGACCGAGGGGAGTGACACAGGGAAGGACACTGCCAGTTCCAGGGGGCGTTACTGAGCGGATCACCTCTGTGTGCTGCTGGGGCTCAGGCACCCTCTCAGGAGCCCACAGAAGGAGCCTTAGTGGGTGGGTGGGGTCTGCAGACTCCAGCCCCTGTTGGTGGAGGGGTGGTCCCGGGGGCGGGGACGTTAGCTCCTCGCCCTCGCCAGCTGGAGTGCCCTAGAATGGCTTAGAAGCCCAGGGAAAAACGGCTGAACTTGGCACTGATACCACCACACGTGGGGGGCCGACAGGCTGCGAATAGGAGCATGAGAGGTGAGCGACACATCGTGGTATTAAATAGTTCTTGAGGCGGTGCTTACATGGGATGTCCTGGGCGGACGTCTGCAGGGCCAACCCCTGCCTGGCCAGGTTCCCTGCCACCCGGAGGCAGCTGCCTGCCCTTTCTGGAAAAGCCTGTGCAGCCTTTGTGCCCTCGAGCTGCCCTCCTTCAGAGCCGGGCCTTGTAGGTGGTCTCTAGGAATCACAGCGATCCCTGGAGAGGGCCCAGGGACAGGGCACTCTCCGCCTGGTGGAGACTGGGTTCTAGGCATGGATTTCCAGCTTCAGCCTGTTGCAGAAGCACCTCAGGAATAGACAGTGCCCCCAGCAGGCCATGCTTTTTGGAGACTGGGGCTTTGAGAAGCGGCCTTTTGAAGGAAGCCAATGCGGAGGGGGAGGTCGCTATATTCAGACCCTAGCTTTTCTCCTAGAAGCTAACGATGGAGTAGATGGTAGGCGTGTCAAGAAGGACTGAGGGGTCTGAGTCTGGAGGCCTTCCTGTCCAGGGTCAGGCTGGGACCTGCGCCGGACGCCCTCTGCGTGACCTCACCTCTAGGACCTGGGCTGCTGGTCAGCTCCAGCACTCACCCCTCTGGAACATTCAATACTTGGTGGTCTTATTTTCTTTCTTTCTTTTTTTTTTTTTTTTAAGATTTTATTTATTTGTCAGAGAGAGAGGTGCAAGAGCAAGCACAGGCAGACAGAGTGGCAGGCAGAGGCAGAGGGAGAAGCAGGTTCCCTGCCAAGCAAGGAGCCCCATGTGGGACTCAATCCCAGGACGCTGGGATCATGACTTGAGCCGAAGGCAGCCGCTTAACCAACTGAGCCACTCAGGCATCCCGGTGGTCTTATTTTCTAAACGGAGAACAGGGCTCCTCGCTCCAGGGCCCTGTTTCCTGCCTCTAAGCCCCTTCTCTGTTACGCAAGGGAGCTGGCTTGTGCCACCTGCCTGGGAAGAAGGTCTGTGTGGCGGCAGGCCAGGAGCACAGAGGGCGGGAACTGAGCAGCACCCTGGGGTGCAAGGGAGCATGAAGCAGGGGGAGCTCCGTGGCCCCCAAGAGAGGCCATGGACGGGCTCCTCCTGGAAGGAACTTAGGTTTAGGAAAGGAGTTAACCAATCCCGTCAGTATCAACGACACTCTGATGTGAGGGCACCTACTGTAGAGCGGGCGTGGAGTGTCCCCTCTGAGAAATTGAACTTGAACTTAGTGGGGCCTGGTTAAGAACACAACTCCTGTCCACTCTCCCATTGCCTGTCCTTCTGCCTCCCCTTCTCCCGGGTAAGGAATCCTAGCTCCTCCGTTTCTTCCTCATCCCAGGCTGGCACAGCCCTCCCATGATGTCTGGAGTCCCTCCGCTGGGAGGAGGCCTGGCCTCAGCGGTTGGCACAGTTTGGCCCCCCAGCTTCGCTCCTGACTGCGGGGTTCCCTGCAGTGCAGGGTTTTCAGTGCCAACGTTGGCAAGTCCAGCCCGGTTGGCCACGTCAGTGAGGGTCTGTGCTGGGCCCTCCAGGTTCTCCTGTCTGGGGGAGACAGGCGCATAAGGAGGCAGTTCTAGCCAAGCAGGTGAGTGCTAAGCTATAGGGAATCCCGGAGGTGGGTTGAAACAGAGTCTTGCAAGGATAGAAGCCTTGAGAACAAAGAAAACATGACAAGCCATTGTGGGAGTAGGGGAGCAGGAGTAAATGGGGCAGCAGGCTTTGGGTCCTGCAGACACACCGTGATGCCGATCCCCAGGCCAGCCGGTTTCCCTTCCCTGAGCTGCACCCACCCTGTGTGGGGCCTCTCCGGGCCGCCTGGGTTTCTGTGTGCTCTGTCCTAGAATCTCTGAATGAGACACATTGATTCAGAGAAGCCCCTTGCTGGGGTGTAGGGCAGCGAAGTGGGCAGAAGCGCTCCAGGAGTGGGGAGCCTGAAGCCTTGAGGGAAACTGTGCTTTGATGTGGGGGGCCATCAAGGAGAAGAGGGGAGTGGGGAGGACAGTGGTCCTGGAAAGTTCCCAGCCTGCAGCCCAGGCTTTAAGGCAGGGACTCCTCCCCCGACACTGCCCCATAAGGCAGGAAGTGAGTGGCGGGTGTTAGATAAAAGAAGTCCTCACTTCCAGAGACTTGTAACCACCTGTGTGCACTCACGCGTCATTTGTTTTTGGGGCCACATGTCTGGGTACAGACTACTTTGGCCACACAAAGGACTTTCTGAATTCCAGGCCAGAGAGTCCTGTCTGATAAGTTCCAGGCCCTTTACTCTTGGGTGGGTGGTCACCAAGCTCCCAGCTTCTGAGTGGGACGCCAGAGTTCACCGGGAGAATCTCTAGTCTGGACACACGGAAGAACAAGGCAGAGATCAAACCTGGTCCTCAGAAAGGCTCTGGCTGGGTTCTCCCTGAGGTGACAGGTGAGACCGAAGGTAATTTTCTCAAAGCCTATCAGAGCCATCCATGTCACAGTCTCCCGGGGGTAGGGGCGGGGTGCTCACTAAAAACACAGCTCCCGGGCCATGTTCTAGAAATCCGGCATCTGGAGCCCTGGGGCTGGGCCCCAGCATCAGCATTTTGAAGTCAGTCCCTTAGGAGATTCTTCCGCTTAATGTAAAAATTCTCTCTTGGGAAGAGATGCTATTTAGTTTATGTCAAAGAAATTCATTTCTACTATAAAATTTCCAGGATGAGTTTAATGTGGCGCTTCTCAGCCTCAACACATGAGATCCTTTGGGCCAGATGTTCTTGGTCTGGGGAGGGAGGCCTCTCCTGTGCGTTGTAGGCTGTTTAACTTGAGCTACCAGTAGAATCCTACAGCTGTGACAACCAAACATATAAAAATGTCTTCAGACAGGGCCAGTGTCCCTTAGAGGGGGAAAAAAATCCCTCCTCAAAAGAGATGAAATCCTTATGGAATCTAACCCAAGTCCCGCGTGTTGCGTGGACCTTACCAAGTTTGGGGTGACGTCCAGGCCGGTCTCTGGCCACAAGGCCCTGGCCCTGGGCACCACTTTCCAGCCCAGATGGGGCTGAAGCCGGTCAGGCGGTCACTCTCTCCTGGTGGAAGTGCCGAGCCAGCCCCTCTAGCGCCCCCTCACCACCCCTGCTGCTCCCGCTCCCACGCATCCTCCCTGCTCCTGCCCTGGGGTGGTGAGGACGGTGGGGCCACTGCAGGCAGGACTGTGAAGACGCGGCCCACGCACAAGGCTGCCCCTGCCGTGGAGCAGATGAGGCCTCACGGAGAGGGTGTGTGGGGAAGAATTCTTCTCTTGTGAAAAATCGAAGTTTATTTTTGTGCTTATTCTAAAGTAAACATGGTCACAGTGAATCTGGTTCAAGTACAAGAAAACAGAAATCTAAAGAAGTCAGTCACTTCCCCCGTGACACCGAGGGGGCTCCCGGTCCCACCGTCTTTACCAGCCTGGCCAGTGTGGGGGGGTGGGGGGTGCCACGGGGACAGAACACTCGACCAAGGACAGTAACAGGCATTCAGGGTTCCTGGTTCAACGTCTGCTTTATTTGGGTCCAGGTGCCCAGAGGCTCGGGCAGCTGAGGGTCTCCCTGCCCCGCCCCCCTTCAGGAACACGCTCCCAGGATGGAATATCAAAACTCGTCTTTTGTGTCAAAATGGGGCTGGTCTTCGGGCTTGAAGTCCAGGTTGGGGCTGCCATCCTCGTTGAGAATCCTCCGGGCCGTGTAGCCCACGATGGGGTACTTGGCTTTGTACACTTTGGTGAAGACGTCGTCTAGGGATTTTAGCTCCTCGGCTGTGAGGCCCGTCTTGGGGAGAAAAGCCCAAGCAACACGGGGGAGGGGTGGGGGGGGTGGGATGAGTGAGTCATGCCTTGCATTGGACTCTCACCACCCCGCCCCCTGCTCCCACACCCCTAATGCTTGCGAAAATGTATCTCAACTAACCAACTGACTTTTCAAGAACCAACCCTGTGTGTAGGGGGATGGTGGGGCAGGAGCCATTTGCTATTTGACTGATGTGGGAATTCAAGACTCCAGAGAACACCTAGCCTGGGGCAGGGTGGGGTACGCGCTACGCAGTCTGCACCCACCTCCTTTTCATGGCCCTCTACCCCTCTCCCATGACAGATTCATATACCCTTCCCCTTCCTTGGCTCCTGAATCTTTCTGTAATGTTGTGGTTTATGAGTTTGACTCCTCTGAGCACAGCTGGGTGAATGCCAGCCCCCCTGCTGGGATTTCTGAGGCCCTCAAATGGCTTCCGGCAATGCTGTTTTCTCTTTCACAGGAATATGAACAAGGGGATACTCTGCTTCTCAACCCCGTTCATGCCCAGAGCGGCCTGGGGAATGGGTGTCCGAGACCAACAGCAAACCTATGAGCCTGGGGGTGGCGGGTGCAGACTGCAAGAGGGTGGGGTGCCAAGGCAGGTTGGAGCCAAACTGTGAAGGTCCCAAGTTCACGGGAGCTTGGACGTGACTCTGTAGGTACTGGGGAGTCATGGGAGGTTGCTGAGTAGGAGCGGCATAGTAAGATCTCTATTTCAAGAAAACAGTTGGCCACACAGAGTGGACTGAAGATCAAAAGGCTAATAGGAAGCTTTGCTATTGCCTAGGTGAAAAAGGCCATGGCCAAGGGAGGTGGGACATTCTGACAAAGGCTCATAATCTGGCTCACAGTGTCATGGGTGAGGTCTGCGGGGTCGAGAGACATCTTGGCCACCCCTCTGGTGGAGTCCTTCCCAGTCAAGGCATTGTAGGGGGCTCCTCGTCCATAAAACTCTGCAGTGGAGAAGAAGGAAGAAGACGTGAGTGTGGACATGCATGCCAAGCAGCAAGGAGACTGTCTGTGGTGGGGGAGGGGGCTTCTGAGCCCAATCCAGTGCTGCAGAAGCCTCCAGGCCCAAGGAGAGGGGAAGGAGAGAAGACATGAAGCCAAATAAGCCAGCCCCTGCCCTCAGTCTGGGTTCCACTAATGCAGACTTCGGAATAAGTCACACATGCTGGACTGAAAGGTGATTTTTAAAAAATACGGAATGAAAACAATCTCTTAAAAATATTTAAAATGCAAACAGGAAGAATGTTCAGTCTTCTTAAATGTTGGTGGAAGCCAAGTCTACTCGGTTCAACATCTTTTGTTTGGTATCAGGTAACAATGAACCATAACAAAACTGCCACATCATCGGTAATTACCACTAGAGAAACCATGAAGCGACATTAAAATGTTCTGTCATGTTCTGTGATCCCAACACCTTGTAAAGCAACACTTCTCCTCTCACTGCTTCAACCATGGTAAAAACATCAAGTTGGAATGGGATGACATAGGCAGCAGGGAGCCATGGAGGGCTTCTGAGCAGGAGCATGACATCATCAGAAAACCACTGTGGAAGTACAACACTGACAAAGAATGTTATCTCCGTCTGAGGGAAAAGGACCTGGCCAGCGTCCCCTCACTTTGTTCACACATCCAGTGCCCACTCTGGCTGCCAAGCTCCCCAGAAGTAAGGATTCATAAAGCCGAGCCACTTACCCTTTCCAGAAGTGACATCAAACACCACTCCTTTCACTGCCATGTAGATGGGCTGATCCTCCTAGAAAGCAGGAGAGAAGCTGTTGGAGGGAGTCCAAGATCTCCTCTCCTCCTGCCCAAGCTGGTGACATCTCTTCCCACCACAGGCTGTGCAGACAGCAGCAGCGGAAGGTACAAAGCGGCCATCCCTGAGCCAGTCCTCAGCCAGCTCGTCCCATCAGGAGCTTGCCCCTGCCTGCCCAATGTCACGTCCACTCACAAACTTAGGAAAAGTGACAAAGTATCATGACAAGCCCATGGCAATACCTTTCTGTGGAAAAAAAAAAGAAAGAAAGAAAAGAAAATCCCAGGGACCGAAGCAAATCTACATAGATAAAAATTCAAAGTATGTTAAATGGTGAATTTTTTAAATCAACCCAAATCTCCTTTCATCTTGGTTAATGTACTTCCATGGATGCAATCGGTATAAATGATCAATTTTATATTTTGCTTCTTACAGGTAATATTGCTTCATATAGACATTCCCATGTATTGAAATAACCAAAATGGTTGTCACTAACACAACGCTATCTTATATTAGTGATACTGTGTACCTGCTGGTTTGGCTCTTCTTCTATTTTGGGTATTTGGTCTCTTTCCAATTCTTTAAAACCATAAATGGCAGGATTATGAATATCTTTCTATTAGCTACTTTATAATTTAGTGAGTTATATTTCTGGACCAAAGTACATGAACAACGTCATCACTTATTAAAAATGTAAGCAGTCTGTTCAAAAAACCATTTACAGTGCTAGAAATATACAAGCAATGCTGTCTCCCCAAAGTGCTCACAGTCTCATAGTATATTTTTTGCTATATTTATAGGGATAAAATGTTATCTTCAAATTCCTATCCCCTCCCACCACCACTGAAGAGAACAACGCAAAAACAGATGGCATGAATTTCCTAACTACCATCAGGGTGGACTCAGGCTGGAGCAACTGGCACGTTCTAGGACACGCAAGACCGGGCCTCCTTTGTCTCAGCCCCGTTGAGGGTATGGGGACACCAACCGTTGGCTCCTAGGCTGGGGTGAAGGGGGCCGCTGCAGCCGGGTACACAGGAATCTCTAGATTTCCAAGAGCACACTGCTTGGTCTCCTAAGCGTGGGCCTTAAGCTTCTTGCCCTCGTGGGGCTTAAGGTCAAGTTTTCATGACTACATTTCACAGAGAGAGGAGCTAGGGCTCAGGGAAGGTAAGCAACTTGGCCGAGGAAATGTATCTCACCATCACATAACTTCACAGGCCTCAGTTTCTCTGACCGTTAGGTATGGATAATACCCAATGACCTTGCAGGAACGCTGAAGGACACAGCATAGGTGAGCACACAGTAGGCCCAGTGCAGGAGCTCAGTGAGTGGTTGGTTATTACATCTCTATCACCTCTGGACAGTCTCCAGAACTTCTGTTGACTTGGTGGACATGTGTTCCACTTCAACAAAGAGTTATTTAATTTTAATTTTATTTATTTATTTGACACGGGGAGAGAATGAGAGGGAGAGAGAGAGAGCACGTGCACAAGCAGGGGGAGCTGCAGGCAGAGAGAGAGGGAGAAGCAGACTCCCCACTGAGCAGAGAGCCCTATGAGGGGCTCAAACCCAAAACCCTGGGATCATGACCTGAGCGGAAGGCAGCCGCTTAATCAACTGAGCCACCCAGGTGCCCCTATTTTAATTTTTTAAAAATATTTTTAAAAAATAGGGACGCCTGTGTGGCTCAGTTGGTTAAGCGGCTGCCTTTGGCTCGGGTCATGATCCCAGCGTCCTGGGATCGAGTCCCACATTGGGCTCCTTGCTGAGGGGAGCTTGCTTCTCTCCCTCTGCCTCTGCTCTCTCTCTCTCTCTCTCTCTCTGCCTCTGCTCTCTCTCTCTCTCTCTCTCTCTGACAAATAAATAAATAAAATCTTAAAATATATATATATTTTTAAAAAATAATCTCTATGGACGCCTGGGTGGCTCAGTTGGTTGGACGACTGCCTTCGGCTCAGGTCATGATCCCGGAGATCCGGGATCGAGTCCCGCATCAGGCTCCCAGCTCCACGGGGAGTCTGCTTCTCCCTCTGACCTTCTCCTCGCTCATGCTCTCTCACTGCCTCTCTCTCAAATAAATAAATAATATCTTTAAAAATAAATAAATAAATAAATAAATGATCTCTACACCCATGTGGGGCTCGAATTCACCCCCAAGATCAAGAGTTGCACGCTCTACCTACTGAGTCAGCCAGGCACCCCAATATGGTCATTTTAAAAGGCATGGCTTAACCAGCCAGAAGCCTGCCTTTTTTTTTTTTTTAATGGCCTTTCTTTCACTGTGATTATGTATTTCTTGACTTCAATAGCTTATCAAGTGGGGTTACATATTATTTCAATTTAAACACTATTTTATTTATTGCTTGATTATTGCTTGGTTATTATTGATTATAATTTTACCCAGGCATTTGGTCATATTTTCCATCCTGATGCTTTTCCTTTAATACATTACTCCTTCCTTGTGTGCAAAGAGGCACAGAAACATGACATTCACGTACATAAACTAGAACCACATGCATCTTACCACTAATACCCTCAATTTCAAAAGTTAAATATTTGTCTCCTCGTGAAACCATACATTGAAGGTGTTGGGGCAAAGAAGTCCCAGCAAAGGGGTAGAAAGGAATGTTGTTACAGACATTCCAGAGAGAGGAATGGCCTTATCGGTTAAACGTCAAGTGCGCTGGCAGTGGGACTGGGGGCTCACTCCTGGCCCGTGGGGCTGGGGGCTCGCTCCTGGCCCGTGGGGCTGGGGGCTCGCTCCTGGCCCGTGGGGCTGGGGGCTCGCTCCTGGCCCGTGGGGCTGGGAGTCCACTGGCAGCAGAGCAGCGGGCATGGTTTCCGGAGGTAATTCAGGCAACTGAGAAGACAGAGGGTGAGTGGAAGTCTTGCAGAAACGCAGACTCCAAAATACAAATGTCCCTGCAGACAGAGAAACACACACATGCTCATCACCAGCGTCACACCGTGCTCCCTACCCTCTCATCCGCCTGGAGGGATGCTTCATTTTTTTCATCTGCACAGCAGGTCTGAAGTAACAGCAGGAGGTCTGCCTTTTTCCAAGAGCCCACAGGAGGACTCACCTCAAGTCAAACAGACCTGGGTTTGAGCCACGGCTTATAAACTGTGTTGCCTTGGGCAAATTACTTAACCTCTCTGTGCAGTTTCCCCCTCTGTAATAATTTTGGATAGTGAGAGTATCCACTCACCAGGCTGTTGTGAGGATTAACCAAGGCAAGAGATAGGAAGCCCTTAGCAGTTTGTTAGTTACCCAGATCCTTAATCTAGGTTTTGACAGACAAAAAAATGTACTTCCCAAGTGACAGATAAGGATTCTAGAGGCATTTTAAGTTAAAACTGAAAGGGCCTTGAAGATTATCCAACACCTTCATTTTCCAGATGCAGCTCTCCAGGCCGGGGAGTTAGGAGACTTGCCCCGAGTCCCATCGGGAATCAGAGCAGTCTCTGGAGCCTTAGAACCCAAGCTCATTCCACTCCCTGGCCTGCCCCCACCAGGGGCCACACAGCACGAAGACAGCGCACTTGCCCGGAACCAGGTCAGGGTGAGGAGGGCCTGGGCAATTCATCCACAAGACTCAGGACCACCAGTGAGGCACGGAGTGGCTCAGAGGCACCCGGATGGACAGGAACCAGGGGAACCCCTGCATGAATGAGACCTCGCCTTTTTCCTCGGGGTCTGGACTTGCCACACCGTCTGGCCTTCCTCCCCGCCTGCTGTCAAGCTGGGCCAGGAGAGTGCCACGAGAACGACCACGGAAGCAGCAGGGCAAAGGAAGGGAGGGAGCCTGGGTACAGGCAGGACGGCAGGCTCCTGAGCCTTCAACCTCGCCCTTGAACCAGGGGCCAAGGACAGAGCCAAAGGCCCTCATTGGTAAAGAGGGAAAAACTGCTGCGGATGTTTCCTTCTGCAGAAATAACGGGGCTCCCGAGGATCCGAGGCGGGGTTCTTTTCTGACCGCCGTGGCATCGGGAACCTAATTAATGGATTGTGGATTCACTTAGTGACTTACTAACCAATTTTTTTAATGAAGTAGAAAAGGAAAAGTTTAAAATGGAACAGAAAATAGAAAATGTCGGGGTGCATCACACGTAGTAAGAAGCACTGTTTGACAGAACCGTTGTTGTGTGCGTGTGTCCTGGGGGACGGTGCAGAAGGTACGCCCTGGCGCAGACAGCGTCCACAAGCCGTCACTCGACTGCACGGTTAGAGAGGGCGGTTTCCCCTCCTTATTCTCCAGCCTCCACCCCACTGCCTTCACTGTCTGTATCTTCTTCATGTCTGTTCAGAATGATCTTTCTGGAGGAAGTACAGTCTTACTCCTCTATCATTCAGTTTTAGAAAAGCAGAAGACAGATGTCACCCTGTCACCTCCCGACCTTAGCACAGATTTCCGAGGACAGCTGGTGCTGAGCACAGACAAATTCCATCTACGAAGAATAACCGTGAAGCCTGGGGGGCCTCAGCCAGCTCAGGGTCCAGAGTCATGTCAAATAAACTCCCGCAGAAACTACATTTCCCGGCATGCTTGCACGCTGGTATCTTCTTAGAACCGGTACCCCCCGTGGGGCAGGTCACTGCCTGGCTGGGTTCTAGGACTGTGCAAGGATGGAGAGGGGCGCTCTTGGTAGTTGCTTTTCCTTGTTCAGGCCTGAGGGAGCAGCGCCTGGTTCACCTCGATGACTCCTAGCTGTGTCACCTTGGGCAAATTACCTAACCTCCCCATGCCTCCTTCCTCCACTGACAAATGAGATAACAGCCCCTACCTTGTGAGGCTGTGGTGGTCATTAAATGAGCTGGTGCTTTAAAGTGGTTAGGATAGGGGCGCCTGGGTGCTCAATGGGTTAAGTCTCTGCCTTCGGCTCAGGTCATGATCTCAGGGTTCTGGGCTCTCTGCTCAGCGGGGAGCCTGCTTCCCCATCCCCCCTCCTCTGCCTGCCTCTCTGCCTACTTGTGATCTCTGTCTGTCAAATAAATAAATAAAATCTTAAAATAATAAAAAATAAATAAATAAAGTGGTTAGGATAGTGCTTGACAGAGCTGGCACCATCTGGTCCCAGGCCCAGAAATCAGGTGGGGCCGGGGGCAGGCAGGGTGACCCTCTCTGCCCTTGGTATCCTCCCATGCAGTGAAGGCAGAAAACACATTTTCTGAGGATGGCAAAAATCGTGTTGCACTTGGAGGGTGGAGGATGGCATCCGCTCTGAACCAAGGTGAATCTTCAACTTCACCTTGTCTTCCCTATGGGGGTCCGAGGCAGCGCCCTGTAACCAACTCTATGAACATTTCCACAGGAAAGCATGAATATGAGCATTCACACTAAGGACAACCCATGGAGATTATAAACAGACTCGTGTCAGCGCTGGCAAGGTTCTGTCACCAAGAGAGTTCGGAGCAGGTTGGGTTTTGCTATTAAATGACTTACTTAAAAAAAAAGAGAGAGAGAGAGAGACCTCGTGGGGCATCTGGCTGGCTCTGTTGGTAGAGCACGCAACTCTCGATCTTGGGTTTGCAAATTCAAACCCCACGCTGGGCATAGAGATTACTTAAAAATAAAATCTTAAAAAAAAAAAAATAAAAACCTCTTCTGGTTTCAGAGCTTGATTTTTGAATTGCATAAGAGGATTATGGACCTGATACTGCCTCTTGCTTATAACTTTAGTAATAAGCTAACAAAAGTAGCAGCAAAGATTTATAACAGCTTACTATGCTAAGGTTACTGCAGGCCTATCCTCCTTTGCGTATCACCATCTCATTTAATCCTCACACAATCCCTACATAAAGTAGGCACTCTTGTGATGGTCAGTTTTACGAGCCAACTTTGATCAATTACAGTATCTGGGTGTTGCTATGAAGATACTGTGTAGATGTGATTAACATCTGTAATCAGAGTAGAGAGCCCAGATATGGACGCTCAACTCTATGGTCAAGTAATCTTTGACAAAGCAGGAAAAAATATACAGTGGAAAAAAGACAGTCTCTTCAATAAATGGTGCCGGGGAAATTGGACAGCTATATGTAGAAGAATGAAACTCGACCATTCTCTTACACCATACACAAAGATAAACTCGAAATGGATAAAGGACCTCAACGTGAGACAGGAATCCATCAGAATCCCAGAGGAGAACATAGGCAGTAACCTCTTTGATATCAGCCACAGCAACTTCTTTCAAGATATGTCTCCAAAGGCAAAGGAAACAAAAGCAAAAATGAACTTTTGGGACTTCATCAAGATCAAAAGCTTCTGCACAGCAAAGGAGACAGTCAACAAAACAAAGAGGCAACCCACGGAATGGGAGAAGATATTTGCAAATGACAGTACAGACAAAAGGTTGATATCCAGGATCTATAAAGAACTTCTCAAACTCAACACACACAAAACAGATAATCATATCAAAAAATGGGCAGAAGATATGAACAGACACTTCTCCAATGAGGACATACAAATGGCTATCAGACACATGAAAAAATGTTCATC
>PISX010031626.1:0-17165 GCA_004024625.1 Mellivora capensis
TTGGAGCTATCTTTTTAAAGACATATCACCTTCCTGAAGAGTATATATACTCCCTCTGTTCAGGTCTTACTGTTTATTTTTTAATTTTTTTTTTTTTTTTTTGCTTTTGTGGATTTTCTATTTTTTAATTTTTTTTTTAAGATTTTATGTATTTATTTGCCAGAGAGAGAGAGAGAGCACAAGCAGGGGGAGCAGCAGGCAGAGTGAGAAGGAGAAGCCCTGACGTTGGACTTGATCCCAGGACCCTGGAATCATGACCTGAGCCGAAGGCAAAGGCTTAACCAACTGAGCCACCCAGGTCTCCCCGGTCTTTCTGTTTAAGTAAGTTTCTCCAGGGTAGATTCCATATCCCTTTTTTTGCATTCCTTACATTTAACCCAAAGCCACATATGTAAGAGATACCTATTTATCCACTGAACATTTGTTTTGCAACTTCTCTTAGGCACCCTTTGTGAATAGAATTTATAAAATATTTTAAATTCACAAAAATCACTTAAGATTAATTCCAGGTGTGCCTAAATTTAAGTGGTATACTCTTTCATAAATTTTAGAGATAGTGAAAATCCCCTT
This sequence comes from Mellivora capensis, assembly GCA_004024625.1. NCBI lineage: Eukaryota > Metazoa > Chordata > Mammalia > Carnivora > Mustelidae > Mellivora > Mellivora capensis. The sequence continues at coordinate 571 of PISX010031626.1, forward strand.
ACTTTCTGGCCTTGCATCAACATTATGGTCATTGCAGTAAGAATTTACTAATTCATTAATTTTTTTTTACTTTAAATTTTACTTTAAATTTCCATTAGAGTTTAGAAACCCAAATCCATTTTCCTATTAAATGATCGTTTGTCAAGAGATCAAATTATCTATTGGCTAAAAGACGTTGCTACTGTCTCCATTTTGTGGAAGTAGGGCACTAAGAATAGCATATCCATCATGCCTGAATTGTGTCTACAAGCATGCAATGCTATGGAAAAACAGTCTTTAGAAATAAAATCGAATTCTGCTTAATAAATTACTCATGGCCCAAATAGGTTATGATGGAGAATCACCCGTAGTATACAGATTGTTTGGAATAGCTGAGTTCTCCATATGCACAGCTTGAGTTCTGGATGGCTGCAACGACTCTTGTGTTGATTATCATCATGTGGTTCTACTGCCTTAGAATATACAGTTTTGTATTTTTTTCAGTTGTTCTCCAAAGCAAAAATGAAAATGATCTTGCTGAAAAATCACACATGGTTTCACATTACTCCTTAAGCCATTTTTTTTTACATTTATTGATATTTATGGAAACATTCCTTTTGTTTATATTTTAATTTCTCAGCTTTACCTTGAGTTTTGATGGAATTATATTAATAAGAAAGGGGATAAATGTTTTGTATGTCAAAATGCTTCCCTCATAATGCTTGGCAAAATAAATAACTTTGGTTTAAGTTTAACTTGCAGTAGTTTTATGCACATCAGCTGATAAAATTTAGATGAAGTGTTTCCTCATACATCACAAGCATAATAGATTTTTGGTATTTTGTTGTTGTCGTTGTTGAATGAAACATTTGAAAATGTTTACTATAACCTGAATAACATCATTACCGACTACACTTCAGTGTTTCAAGTTGGAGTTTCATTGGTGAATTGACTTGCAGAGAGAGCCCGTATAGATTAGAATAAAGTAGTAAAGGCTCAAGGATGAAGGCATTTTAAAATGCTAAAAGCATAAGGCTAAGAATTTATGGTTTGGGGGACTGAACAATTAAAGTTAGATTTAAGTTTTTGTAGAAGGCCAAATGGAAAGAAGTGTATGACATATTGCATAAAACCAAAGTAAAAAAAAATTCTAAAGGAACAATATTTAAAAATGATGCCATACCCCATTAAAGGGGAAAATTTACAAACATTTATGTAAATGTGGTGTGTGTGTGTGTGTGTTTTCTGGGAGGATATACATTAACAAGCTAAAGAAATTATCTTGAAGAGTTTGAGAGGCAAGTTTTATTTTATTTGTTATAACCTGATTATACCAAAAGATAGATGAATAGTAATCTTATTTAAGCATCAGCACCATGAGGATACTACATTTTTAATCAGAAATCAAATAAATTGAAACTATACTTTTTAAAAATAAGGCCTAATACTACTGTGGTGCTTATCATACAAGAAAGCAACCACTGAAGAATAATTGGAATTTACCACATTCTTAGACCTGATATGCTTTCTTCTGCCCTTCTAAAGGAGAATGTAGGAAAGCTGGGATGGTTTAGAGCAACTCAGAATCTTAGCAGCCACTGAAATCCTACACTTGCACATTGCAGTGAAGGCTTGAAAAATAAATGAGCTGTCTGTGTGTTCTTCATTGAGGAGATAAGTACTATCTCATTGATTCTTTTGAATTTAGTTGAGACAGATTTGGCTGTCCTTTGAAGATTTAAAGTGAGAGATAAGCTCTAGACTGACTGAATTTGTTGTTGTTGTTTTTTTTTAACAGTTCTTGTACTGAGCCTGAACTTTTTGGAAGATGCCAGATGCTTAAACACAACATTTCTCTGCCATATAGTAGCATGAATGTAAGCACTGTGTTTGCATCCATCATTAGTGATACTTCCAAACATTACGAGTCTAGAACTTAGTTTCTTTGTGGGAATCTAAGAGCCTTAGGATGAGGGGTTTCTGAGACTAATGAACTGCAAATTTCAAAAATATGCTACATAAGATCTGAAATGTAACTGTTATTCTGGGACATGATGAAACAAGAATTGGATTCCAAGTTAGATCTTTGTCCTATGTCTGTTATGTATTTTGTGCTGTGTAATAATAACAAGTTAAGTTTTACCAAGACATTTATTACATGGCAGGCACTGGGCTAAATTCTTTACAGGTATATACCCATTTACACTTTATAATAGTTCTTTGAGGTAGGTCCCATCCTTATTATTCCATTTAATAAAGGATGTAAGTGAACTAGAGAGAATTTAAATTATTTGCCTAAGCCCACACTGTCAGAACTGGAATTTGACTGAGGCAGTGTGACCTTAAAATTTTAGACTATTTTCCCTCTACCTCACCCCAAATTGATACTACCTTTCTGCCTGTTTCACTAGGTTGTCTCGGGCTCATGTGGGAAAATATCATATAAAATATTATTTTTAATTTTCAGGATGGAAATCTGGTTAAGATAAATGTGGGAGCTGCCAGCCACGATCTACCTAAAGAAAAGAAAAGGAAAGAGAAGAAAAAATGCATTCCTGGTCCTAAAGGGGGATGGAGGTAGGATATACACCTTCTGTTTTCCCAATAGATAGATTAATGCTGCTCCATCCACACCACTCACAAGCTATCTGAATGATGTCTGTCTGAGATTTGGCCCGACAAGGCTGGGTATGTCTGGGATGAAGCATGGGGCCATGGACTAGGATAAAGGCTTTCGGGCTTACATAGGGAAGGTACCTGTGTACCTGGAATTGCAATCCACCCAAAAGGAGTAAACAGCTCCACGTTGTGAACATTAACACCAGCGTGGCAGATCAAAAAGCTTCTGGGGCTCTTAGTATAATCTAGGTTTGGGATAAGTAAGAAATGGAATAATCTCCAGTAGTAGAGGAAGAATAACCAGTCACACTGGAAAAGAGCCCTCTTTGCATTTACGAGGGCATTATTCTCAGCCCCAGACTTCACATCATTATAAGCAAAAAGTGGATATAATGATGTAAGATATCTCTCATGGTGAGGCAAGAATCTTGACTGTCAGAAGCCAAGATCACAACCACAACAAGCAAAATTAAATGTGTTACCCACAGTCTTTTCTGAGAAAACTTATGTGTAGATCTAGAACTCGACAAAGCAATTAGATTTAAATTGTGGTAGATATTCTAACAGTGCCTTTGTTCCCTTCTGAGAAGAAAGTCTGAGCTGACAGTACATTCAAAGGAGACATACTTCCAATAGGGCCATGATTTCTCAGAATGACAAAAAAGTATGCTGCCGTATTTCTTGGTCTTCCCAGTAATTGGCACTCTTGAACCTTTAAAACCTTCTTTGCAGTATCAAGCAGAAATATTAATCATTCCTAGGATCTATAGCCTTAAAAGTATATTTCTCACTACTAATTAAGGCCATGCTTTAATGTTTTGTTCTAAATAAAATATATCATGGTAATAAATGTAAAATCAGAGCTCTGTAAAAGAACCCTAACATTGTGTATTCACTAAAATTATATCAAGAATTTAACATAGTAATTATTGAAAAACATTAAGTATTAAAAATAAATAGATATAACTAGTGAAAATTAATAGACACTTATGAGAAGGAATACAAACTCAAATATCAGCATATTTTCACTAAAATATATTACAGAAATGGAAGAATGATCTTTTTTCAATAACTCTAACCTTGAGGTTGCTTAATTACCAGCAAATTGTCAGTTTGTGGAATTGAATATACATGCTAATTATGACACATATTCATTATCTTAGTTCATATAATATATATTATTATGCCAAATATATTATTTGAAGTTAAATATTGCCAGTGTGTATTTTACATGTTTGGTTCTATTTATTAATCTAGTCCTTTTCAATAAAAAAAAAATGAAGACTTGTTTCAACAAACACGGAATGTTTTGGAACATGAGAACAAGTGATTTTGACTGGAATTTAAAATTCAGAAACAAAAATTTTGAAACGACAACTTCTTACACCCTCAGCCACCACTTCTACTCTGTGCATAACTAACACCAGACGCAAGTAGGTTTTAGCATTTGTCGTATTTCATATTTGATTTAGCTAATCACATTGCTCACAGTGATAGTCACACATGGGAGAAAAGATGGAAATTCAAACATGGAAATTCAGCCTGTTAAATCAGTCTAACTGGCACAAAAGCAATTTAATTGGACTTTCTGCTCCTGCTATCAAAGAAGCCCCCCACTGCCCTAGCTGTTGGTGAGTTCACCTGGTACTGCATTGACAGACATGTTGGCATCATTAAGGAAGAAAATCTTCATGAACTTGGAGTTAGTCATGACTCGTTCCATCAAATCCCTTTCTCCCACATAAGAAAGTGAGGGCAAAGAAAACTAACCTCTCCCAAGAACAGCAACAAAACCCAAAACTGCATGTCTTCTGTGGTTAATGCTGAATGGAGTAGGGGGATAAAATCTCACCTGCATTAGAGAACCTCTCTTGATTCCTCTTTCAGTACTTGTATTTCCCTCCAAAATTAGTCCCTGATATTAGCTGTGGGTGTGCCTCACTGATAGCAGGTGGGGTTAGCTAGTTAGAGTACACACAAAGAGGAGCGTGGCCTTCTCTTAGACTGTTTTGGAAATTGCCAAATGCAATCATTGTGACAACTGCCTTTGATAACAAGAGACACACAAAAAATCTAGCACAAGGCCCATCATATTCTCTTTACAGATTTCATTACTTTAAACATTTCCAATTCCAATATTCCCAGGAGAAAGCTTGAAAGTTCATCATTTTGCACAAAATTCATTTGAAATTTTGAAGGGCACCCTATAGGATATCATGAAATAATTGAAAAGAGCATGTTTCTATCTACTATGTAAAATGAAATTTACCTATTGTGAATGACAAGCTCAAGAGAGCTTGTTCCCGGGCATAAGACTTTCAGTATGGTGTAAGGTTATTGGCTTATGTAATTCTCTATGTTGCCTATGGCAATTGCCAATAATTGTAGAACTAGAGATTAACATGCACATACACACACACACACACACACACACACAACTTAAAAAAGCCAAGTGGATAAATTGAATTAGCTGAACTGTGAATGCTGAGGAAGGAAGACACACTTGGCTATCTCCTTACAAACTCTCCAGTTTACTCCCTGAAGCATGAGATTTGAGTGCCCGTAGACAATATTATTGTTTGGCTTGCAGAACTGTGAAGTACTGCTGGCATCCCTATTTGATAAATGTGCCTGTTGACACTTAAATGACTCTGTTAAGATTTGACCTGGAAAATTACAGTCCGGTCTGTACACTTTATTACCAGAAGATTGTGGCCAGATGAAGGAATTTGGAAAAGAGTAACACAAATGATTAAAGAGGAAAATAGGAAGAGGAACATTAAATGGTACTACTAGAGTGAACGATGAGGAAACAGAGAGAGAAATCCTGTGTCTTAAGAATGATCGCAAAGGTATGAATGGAGGTAATGTTGAGATAACGATCAGTGACTTAAGATAAATATAATTAAAGAGTGAGGTTAATATACACTATGGAGTATTATGCCTCCATCAGAAAGGATGAATACCCAACTTTTATAGCAACATGGACGGGACTGGAAGAGATTATGCTGAGTGAAATAAGTCAAGCAGAGAGAGTCAATTATCATATGGTTTCACTTATTTGCGGAGCATAACAAATAACAAGGAGGACATGGGGAGATGGAGAGGAGAAGGGAGTTGAGGGAAATTGGGGGGGAGATGAACCATGAGAGACTATGGACTCTGAAAAATAACCTGAGGGTTTTGAAGGGGCAGGGGTGGGGTGGGAGGTTGGGGGAACCTGGTGGTGGGTATTGTGGAGGGCACGCATTGCAAGGAGCACTGGGTGTGGTGTAAAACTATGAATTCTGTTACGCTGAAAAGAAATAAAAAAAATTAACAAAAAAAACCCCAGAGTTCTCAGGAAAAAAAGGCCATTTTTCTGTTAACGTGTGAGAAAGATGCTTACCTTCAACTCATAATGAGAGATGCAAATTAAAACTGTACTGAGATGGGGCACCTGGGTGGCTCAGTGGGTTGAGGCCTCTGCCTTCGGCTCAGGTCATGATCCCAGGGTCCTGGGATAGAGCCCTGCATCGGGCTCTCTGCTCAGCAGGGAGCCTGCTTCCCCATATCTCTCTGCCTGCCTCTCTATCTGCTCGTGATCTCTGTCTGTCAAATAAATAGATAAAATCTTTAAAAAAAAAAAGAGTGAGGTTAAAGATAACTACACTATTTTTAAAATAAAAGTAAAATAAAATAAAAAAAGAAGTGGTCACCAATATAAAAAAATAAAATAAAATCTCATTTTACAACATAGGGAAAGTTCTTCTCAAAGTATTTAGTAAGCCCCTCTTTGAAACAAAAAAAGTGAAACAAAACAAAAAAGATGCTTAGACTTAAAGGATGTAACATGTTCATGATCAAGAGTTACTTTTCTCACACTCTTAAGAAAATAAAAGTAAATTAGGACTTTTTTTCCTAATAAAACTCACTAAGGCAATGGGTACCTAAGAACCGTGAGACTTTCCTTGATCATTTATTTTTTATTTTTTATTTCTGTAAAGAAGAGTGAGCAGGGGCAGAGGGAGAGGGAGAGAGAGAGTCTTAAGTAGGCTCCATGCCCAGCATCTAGCCAGCCTCAGCCGGGCTCCATCTTACTACCCTGAGATCATGACCTGAACTGAAATCAAGAGTTGGACACTTAATCAACTGAGCCACCCAGGTGCCCCTCTTTGATCATTTAAATAATAAGGCACGTTATATATTTTGGAGACCAATTTTATGTTGAAAATGTGTATTATATCAAGTAATAAACAATGACTTTGTTAAGTATTTGGACTGCCTGTTCCATTGCTATATTCCAAAATTATTTATGATTTAGAGAATTAAAATTCTAGTAAGTCTCCTGTGTAAATGAAAACTTACTTGACTATCTCAGAGTAAATGATTTCTGTACAAAGTCATTCATTTTTTCCTTAAGAAATGTGTGGATTTCACAAAGTTTTCAGTGTTCCAATTGGATATCCCTTCTTTATTTCCTTCACACTGTTGCACTTTTTGAACAATTTTATATTCATCACAGCTAAAGGAACAGTTTTAGTAGCTAAAAATGTGTAATAATTTCCACCACAAGTGGGGTTACCCCTTAGAAAGTTGCATGGAAATGATGAAATGAGGAAAACCGCAATCAAAGTTGACCACATCCTCCTTCCCTATGCTTCCACCTTTTCCTCCTGCCATGACCAGTGGTATCCCTAAGACTTTCGTCCATATGCAGATGACTCCTAAAGCCACATTTTCTAATCTGTTATCATTGCAATTAGTGTTGCATTTCCAACAGTGCATTGGATTTTCCCACTTAGATATTCTGCCATTATTTCAAATTAATTCATCTGAAATAGTTCTTCCCCTGATCACCCTGCCTGACCACTGTTCTTTCCACGGTCTGCATCAGAGCTTTGGCAGCCATCTTGAACTCATGGCTTGCTCCCTCCTACATTCAGCTACTTAATCAAGTACTATGAATTTTCTTTCATAATGACTTCTCACCCAATCTTGAATGTACACACACACACACACACAGCCTCATGCTCTGCCCTATTTCCACAGTTCCCTCCAGTATGAATATTTTCCCACTTTCACCTTCCCCAAACACTACTATCGACCTGGGTTCAAAAATCTCTCCCTGTGGGGCACCTGGGTGGCTCAGTGGGTTAAGCCTCTGCCTTCAGCTCGGGTCATGATCTCAGAGTCCTGGGATCGAGCCCCATGTCTGGCTCTCTGCTCAGCAGGGAGCCTGCTTCCCCCTTTCTCTCTGTCTGCCTCTCTGCCTATTTGTGATCTCTGTCTGTCAAATAAATAAAATCTTAACAAAAAAAATCTCTCGCTGCTTCCTGTGAAATAAATGTCCAGTCCCTTAGCCTGAGGTTCAAACCTTTCTATGATTTGACTCTACTTCATGTTGCCCCTTCATTCCCCACTCATTCTTTTAGTGACTTTCTCTGAGAGATTCGGCCTTGCCCAGTTCACTCTTCCAACCACACCATGTTCTTATCTTGAAATACTCTCTCTGTCCTTCTCCATCTTACTTAAATACCACTTACTCCCTGAAGTAACTTTCTTGACTACTGTAAGCAGGAGAGCTTTTGTTCTCTCCTAAACTATACCACATTATCTGCTACTCTTTTTTCCTAGAAAATGGTAGCATTTAGAATAGGCATACTTTCATCTACCATATATTACACTGGATTTCTAATGTAATATGTGTATTAAATGCTATTTCACAATTACTTTTCAAATAGAGTTTCAGAGGACATCTGTTTCTCTAATTAGATGATAAGCAACTTGAGAGAAAGTTGGTAAAGAAAAAATTGAGAATCACTAGCTTTGAAATTACAATAATCTATAAAGTTCAAAACAATCCCAGGACATCGTCATGAGAATGGGGAAGTTACCTAGCTTTCCTAAGCTTCAGATTTCTTGTTTGCAAAAAGGAAGAGAATATAACTATCTTGAATGTATATTAAAGGTTAATTAAGATAATATTACGTAAAGATGGCAACCACAGAAGTAATATAAGTTACTCTCAGTAAATGTAAGTTTTTCTTTTCCCTTTGTGTTCCCTAAGTAGCTTACTCACAGTGAGGACTTGGCCAAAATTTTTGTAACAATTTAAAATTTTTAACATTTCTTAGGGAAAAAGTTGCTAGACCAAAAGTGCATGCAAGATGATAGAGAATAATAAGGTTGACAATGTAGACTGGTGCAACCATGAGGAGAGCGTGGATTGTCAGGCTATGGGCTTGTTTTTCTCACTTAGTCTGAAATATGAGATGCTGAAACACTTGACCAGAGAGTCCTGTGAACTATGGCTCTCTTTTTAACCTGCCCCCCCTAGTAATATGTGGGTAAGAACCATCGGGAAGAAGAGGTGCTAGATATTTGTGAAAGCATGCACTTGGTTTCAGAAGGCTAGGTTAAATTTCTGACCTTGACAGTCAATAGTTATGTGACCTTAGGCAAATCCCTTTACCTTTCTGAGCTTCTGTTTTCTTACCTGTAAAATAAGACTAATAATTTTCTTCTCATGGAATTTCTTTGAAGATCAAATGTGATTAAATATATAAAATAGAATTCATAAGATATGAAGTGCCACATGAATATAAAATGTTAAAAGTGACATATGTGTCCTGTTTCTTAGATGATAGTATTCTTTAGATTTGGTGAGATACACTATGTGGTTTACAAGTCTACACACACACACAAAATAAGATGCAGGTCTATGTTTATGGTGGGACGGGAGTTTAACAACTAAGTAATGGTATAGAACTCCTTTCCAAGGAGGGCTATAGGTACAAAGAAAGTAACAGTACCAAATGCAGTGAACCCTGTAGGATGGGTGCATTTAACTGCTAGTTGTCCCTTTTTCTTTCTTTGGTCTCAGTGCTGCCAGATTTCAAAAGCAGGTGGAAATGCCATAAAACAAAATAATGTAATTTGACTGCTTATAAAATGTATAAGACAACATTGACCACTGGAAAAAAGTAATAGCATTACATCAAATGAAACTAAATCCAGACAGCAGAAAATTCAATGGACTGTTGCAGAACAAAAGCATGCATTGTGCTTGGAGCCCGAAGGACCAACAGGGTAATGGTATTGAGGAAGCCCCCAGGTGAAGACATTGCTAGGTTTCTGTATTCAGAAATGGGAATATACCCTGTGAGATGCAAAGGTAATTAGGCCCTAAACCTTATATGGCTTTATGGAGCAAAGGTAATTCAATTCAAATTCAGAAATCAGCAATCTGAAAATACCCACAAATTGCAAACAGGATTAAGGAATAAGTCATAATCAGTAATATTATGTTTCTTGGTATCATTTAGCGGCATTCATCATTGACTTTCTGGTTGCAGAAAAAAAGATTATGTTTCTTTGGTAACAATAAGTAATACAAAAGCAGTATTATATAAATAAGTAAGCTTATAAATTTCTGGATTGGAATGTCGATTAAGTATACAAGATACTTAGAAGACAACTCAGCTAAGTCAATATCACTAGCCTCTTACTGAAAATGAACTCAGAGCATAAGGACATGAAAAAAGTTTACTCAGAAGTCTAGCTTTGATTATATAGCTTAATTATTTCTGGCTTGTATTTAAGCCTTCAGGCTTGACAGTCTTCCCATTTAATGTTAAAAAAAAAGAAAAATCAGGGGCACCTGGGTGGCTCAGTGGGTTAAAGCCTGTGCTCTCGGCTCAGGTCATGATCCCAGGGTCCTGGGATTGAGCCCCGCATCAGGCTCTCTGCTCAGCAGGGAGCCTGCTTCCTCCTCTCTCTCTCTGCCTGCCTCTCTTGCCTACTTGTAATCTCTGTCTGTCAAATAAATAAATAAAATCTTTAAAAAAAAAGAAAAATCAAAATACATATTACTTTTCATTAAATTTCTGGTATCAAAAGATATTGCACAGTTTCCATTGATAAAAATCAGCCCTAACAGTGCTTTTGTCTTTTCAGTCAATGATTAGTTTCATGGTTTTCATGCTATTTTTTTTATATTAGGATCTATAGTGCTTGATTAGGCAGTAGGATTTCACTATTTCTAAGTTACAACAGCATAAAAAGAAACAAGTACCCATACAGGATTCAAACTCTTTGTTGGAATATGTATGGAAAATCTTTTCTTAATAATATGATATGCTTGGTTACTTAGTTGCAGAACTCTGAAGTTTATGAGAATGAGTTGTTTTTATTTTTTTTTAAGATTTTATTTATTTATTTGAAAGACAGAGATCACAAGTAGGCAGCAGAGAGGCAGGCAGAGAGAGAGGAAGGGAAGCAGGCTCCCTGCTGAGGAAAGAGACCGATGCGGGCTCGATCCCAGGACCCTGAGATCATGACATAAGCCAAAGGCAGAAGCTTTAACCCACTGAGCCACCCAGGCACCCCGAATGAGTTGTTTTTAAATACCATAACCAATATTTGGATTTCTTAACAGATCAGATGCCTATAACTTAAGTTTGAAGCTTTATCTGTAATTTAAAACATCAACAAAGCACCTGGGTGGCTCAGTCCTTAAGCATCCCAGGGTCCTGGGATCCCAGGGCTCCCTGCTCAGTGGGAAGCCTGCTTCTCCCTCTCCCTCTCCCCCTGCTTGTGTTCCCTCTCTCACTGTCTTTCTGTCAAATAAATAAAATCTTTAAAAAAAATAAAGTAAAACATCAGGAAAAAGGCCATCTTGAAATTCTTAGGTCTTCAGTAGGTATCTCTTATTTTAAGAGCACATGCTAAATTTCTAAGAACTTTTGAGAGAAATGGAACAAGAATCAGGTTGTCATTAGACTTCTTACTGGCAAAAAGTCTTCCAATTTCTGAATAAAAACTATGTTAAACCTAGAATTCTCTACTTGGCTAAATTATCAATAAAATCTGAGGGAAAGTTAAAAAGATTTTTAGATTTTTAAGAAGTCAAAATATTTTCTTTTCGTTTATTATTTTAAAATATTCTAAGTAGCTTACTTTATTTTTTCCATATAATTGTAATTATTATGGTAAAATAAACATAATATACAATTTATGAATTTAACCATTTTTTAAAAGATTTTATTTATTTATTTGACAGAGAGAGAGAATACAAGCAGGCGGAGCAGCAGGCAGAGGGAGAGAGAGAAGCAGGGTCCCCCGGAGCAGGGAGCCTGATGTGGGGTCAATCCCAGAACCCTGGGATCATGACCTGAGCTGAAGGTAACTGCTTAACTGACTGAGCCACCCAAGTGCCCCTGATTTTAACCATTTTTAAGTGTATAGTTAAGTGGCATTAAGTACGTTCAGTTGTTTGCAACCATCACTATTATGCATCTCCAGAACTTTTTCATCATCCTAAACTGAAATTCTATAACATTAAGCAGCAAATACACATTGCTCCCTTCCCTCAGACCCTGATAACTACTATTCAACTTTCTACCTTTATGAATTAGACTATTCCAGGTACTTCATAGAGGAGTCATACAATATTTGACCTTTGTATTTGGTTTATGTCACTTGTTTTCAAGGCCCATCCCTGTTGTAGCATGTATCAAAATGTCATCTCTTCAATGGCTGAATAATGTTCCATTGTATGTATATATCACATTTTGCTTATCCATTCATCTGTCAATGGAAGTTTGGATTATTTCTGTCTTTTGGCTATTGTGAATAATACTGCTGTGAACATTGGTGTACAAATATCTGTTTGAGTCTCTGTAATTTAAATTCTTTAGAATAATATCCAGAAGTGGAATTTCTGGTATATGTTTAATTTTCTTAAGAAGCTGTCATACTGTTTTGCACAGCAGCTGCACTATTTTACATTCCCACCAGCAACACACAAGCATTCCAGTTTCTCTACATCCTCACCAACACGTGTTACTTTTGGATTTGTTTGCTTATTAATAACCATCCTAGGGTATGAAGTGGTATCACATTGTGGTTTTGATTTGCATTAATACTTAGAGATGTTAAGCATCTTTTCCTGTGTTTATTGAGCATTTATGTATTTTCTTTAAAGAACTGCCTATTCAAATTCTTTGCCTATTTTTTCTCCAGTTTGGAATATAAGGTTTTATTGTAACTCTTTGGTTTTGTCTATGTTTTTTTTTTCCTTTTGCCTATTTTTTAATTGGGTTGTTTTTGTTGTTGAGTTGTAGGAGTTCCTTATATATTATTGATATTAATACCTTATCAGATGGTTTGTAAATATTTTCTCCAATTGTGTGGGTTGCCTTTTCAATCTGTTGATCAGGCTCTTTGATATTCTAAAGCTTTTGATTTTGGTGATGTCTATTAATTTTTTTGCCTATATTTTTGATATCTTTCCAAGTTCAATGTGATGAAGATTTCCTTGTATGTTTACTTCTAAGAATTTAATAGTTTTAGCTCTTATGTTTAGGCCTTTCGTTCATTTTGATCCAGTTATTTTTGCATGTAATATAAGGTAAGGGTCCAACTTCATTTTTAGCATGGAATATCCAGTTTTCCTAGCACTATTGGTTAAAAAGACTATCCTTTTCCCATTGAATGATCTTGACACCCTTGTTAAAAATAATTTGACCATGTATGTGAGGGTTTGTTTGGGGCTCGCTCTTCTATTACATTGGTCTGTGTCTGTTTTTATAATGCTCAACAATTTTTAAAGAGATTTATAGAAGTCTTTCAACTAAACCAAGAAAAAAGACAAGGTAGGCTTTAGGAGATAGAAGTGCCAAACCAGAAGATCAATGGTATGTAACCCCTAAATCTCAGTTTTACTGAGACATAAAGAGTAACTAGTCCAAATATGAGCAAGGGACCAAAGTTTCCCAATCCAGACTTGGAAAGAGAAGGAGATTTAATTGATTAAAGAGAATGAGAGTTTTGATAAGCTTGGCAATATGGTAAAGACAGGCAATATGGTAAAGAAGAAGGAGAATCCATTTAACCTGACTATAGGAATGTTTCCTTTGAATGGCACAGTGCTCATGACATTGGATCTGTATAAAAAATATAATCCAGTCATACAAGTTGGCTCTACAGGAAACAAAATTTACATATTCATAATACTGTAAATTTTAAATTGTTCATTGAACTTTCAATTATAAAAATTAACTCATGGACAAATCAGGGACTTAATTGTACTACAAGAAAGAATGTAAAGGTTATCCATCTTTATAACATAAAAGGTGTGAAATAAGGAGATGGTTTGGAGTTGAAGAGATGGATAGAAAACTGGTGTATTGGTATCTTGATCATTTATAGTGGAGGTCAAGAGATTGATGGCTGTGGTTGTTGGGTTAGGAAGTAAACAACTTAATAAGTTGTTTACAATTGCAGAGGCATCCAGTAGAAGAAGTGTAAATAGTGATAAATGATGGGGAGGTAAGGAAAAGGGGAAAGTGAAGTAGGGAGATATATGTGAGATAAACCCTCATCTATCAGTAGGATGTCAGTAGACACTGTCTAAAACTGTTAGGAAAACAAACTCTAATGAGCAATGAGCACTAGTGAGCAAGTTAAGAGATTTTTGAGGCATCACAAAGGAACTAGAAGCAAACATTTTTAAGGGTTGTGTCTAAAGAGCAAACTGGTGGGTTGGAAAGATACAGCAGCAGACTCCTCAGTCTATTTGACTTTGCAACCACAGGCATATTTTGTTTTGACATTGTAAAGTGAAATACAAAGTGCAATGACAAAAAGAAATTGTGAAATCAGATTAGAATTCATAAATCAGAATAATTTGGGGTACTGATTTGATTACAAAATATTCCTCAATTTACTAGGGATTCAGTGATGGACATCTTTTAAATAGTGAGGGTGCCATCTGCATTTCATCATTAGTCCTGGATCATAAACAGCTTGATAAAGAAGGTCTTCAAGCTAGAAAATGAGAGAAGTAGAGCTATTAAATATTCATCTTAAAGTGTGTCTGAAATGAAAATGTAAATCATTTGCTTAAATGTTTTTCTTGAAAAATTCAATTCATAAATAATTGATTTATAAAGTGAAGGCAATTAAAAATGCTGATATTATGTCTGTGTCTATAAACAGCAAAACTTCACTAATCCAGATCTCAAGTATCTGACCCCTTAATCTATCCTTGGAAAACACACAAGAATCAGGATGTAAATTACAAACTTCTTAAAAGATAAAACCTCCTTAGTATCCCAAATATATGAAGAACTTATAATACTCAACACCCCAAAAATGAATAATCCAGTTAAAAATGGGAGGAAGATTGTAGGAATAGACAATTTTCCAATGGAGACATACAGATGGCCAACAGACACATGAAAAGTTCTTCAACATCACTCATCGTCAGGGAAATACAAAACAAAACCATAATGAGATATCACCTCATACTTGTCAGAATATCTAAAGTCAACAACACAAGAAACAACAGGTGTTGGTGAGGATGTGGAGAAAGGGGAACCCTCTTGCACTCTCTTGCACTGTTGGTGGGAACACAAACTGGTGCAGCCACTCTGGAAAACAGTATGGAGGTTCCTCAAGAAGTTAAAAATAGAACTACCCTAAGATCCAGCAATCACACTACTGGGTATTTACCCAAAGAATACAAAAATAGTAACTCAAAGAGATACATGCACCCCAATGTTTATAGCAGCATTAACTACAATAGCCAAATTATGGAAACATATACATCTATATATATATATATCTAAATATATAATGAAATATTAGTCAGCCATAAAAAGGAATGGAATCTTACCATTTGCAACAACATGGATGGAGCTAGAGAGCATTATGCTAAATGAAACAAGTCAGTCAGAGAAAGACAAATACCATATGATTTCACTCATATGAGGAATTTAAGAAACAAAACAAAAAATGAGCAAAGGGAGCAATAAAGAGAAGGAGGCAAACAAAGAAACAGACTCTTAACTATAGAGAACAAAGTGATGGTTACCAGCAGGAGGTGGGGGGGTGGGGATGTGTTAAACAGGTGGTGGGGATTAAGGAGTGCATGTATGTGGTGAACACTGGGTGATGTATGGAAGTGTTGAATCACTGTATTATGCATCTGAAACTAATATTACACTGTATATTAACTAACTGGAATTTAAGTAAAAACTTTTAAACTTCCACATCTCAGTATTTACCAAGACAGCTCCTCCTGCTCCTCCTGTTGGATATATTAATAGATACTGACATCAGTATATACACACAATCCCAAATTTGGGGGAGGGGTAGCCAATCTCTATGTACAGAGTTTTTTAGTAAGTAGGCGGAAAAAGGAATATAATAGGAGGTACTTCACAGCATAAAGAATGAGTTTTAAAAGCAAGGGAAGAGACATTTAAAGAAAAAAAAACCTCAAACAATAAAGTAAGCACAAAATCTTTTTTTTAAATTTTTTTTTGTCAGAGAGAGGGAGAGAGCGAGCATAGGCAGACAGAGGCAGAGGGAGAAGCAGGCTCCCCGCTGAGCAAGGAGTCCGATGTGGGACTTGATCCCAGGACGCTGGGACCATGACCTGAGCCAAAGGCAGCCGCTTAACCAACTGAGCCACCCAGGTGCCCTGCACAAAATCGTTTTAAAAAAATAGCAGTTAGAAGCCATTTAGTTTGCTAACAAACTGCCCCACATACCAGAAACCCCAGAGAGCTGGTGGAGCTTCAAAATTGCTATAATGAATGACAGGCCGCTACCTATATGTAGATGACTTTCAAGAATGGATTTCTTTTTTTTTTAATTTATTATTATTATTTTTTAATTTCTTTTCAGCGTAACAGAATTCATAGTTTTACACCACACCCAGTGCTCCATGCAATGCGTGCCCTCCACTATACCCACCACCAGGCTCCCCCAACCTCCCACCCCTCACCCCTTCAAAACCCTCAGGTTATTTTTCAGAGTCCATAGTCTCTCATGGTTCATCTCCCCCCCAATTTCCCTCAACTCCCTTCTCTTCTCCATCTCCCCATGTCCTCCGTGTTATTTGTTATGCTCCGCAAATAAGTGAAACCATATGATAATTGACTCTCTCTGCTTGACTTATTTCACTCAGCATAATCTCTTCCAGTCCCGTCCATGTTGCTACAAAA
>PISX010031627.1:0-17153 GCA_004024625.1 Mellivora capensis
TGGAAAGTCATGCTTTAAAATTTTTAAAGATGAATTTTATATCTTATATTTCTATTTTAAAAACCTAGTCAACAGCTTTTTTAAACAATATGGATCCTAGTTAATTATTCCCCTAGATCAGTGGTTTAAAATGGAAAGTGTGTCTCTGCTTCTCTTTACAGTCAAATGGAAGGAATTTTGCTAATTATAGTTATGTGATTATATTTTATATCAGGGATAATACTCGACTGAAACAAGTCTCCCCACCATGAGTGAAAAGTGAAGAATGTGCTTCTCTAATTTAGATTTTAATTTCACCTGATCATTAATTCATTTTCACACATAAACTATGTTTTGTCAAATTAATTAATTAGGGCAATTGCTTCTGGTCTCATGTGTCAAACCTTATAGGAGGTTGGAGAAGTGCTATCAAATTATGTTTTTAATTTGTTAAGAAGCAATATCTGGTGATAAAACTTGCAGAGAGAAATAAGCAGCTGCTAACTTTGAATTAAAACACTCAAAAACTAAGTTTCATCATGCTATCATTCAGCTTTACAGCTGGGCTTTGAAGCTAGGCTCTGCTACTTTGCAATCAAGTTACTTTAACCTCTTTGAGCTTTAGATTTCTCTTGGGTAAAATGAATATAATACTTGGAAAATATTAAATCAATGTGCCTTTATTTCTTTCTATAAATCAAGTTCCCTTGATGCCATCTCCATTACGAAGAGGCTCTGACACTGGGGAAAATCCCTGATGTATAATAATGGGAAAGAAAAGAAAGGTTTTCTGGCCCTAGAACAGGAGGGAAAAGGAGCAGGTTGTGAGAGAAGGGATCAGGAAGTTAACTAAATTCTAAACCACTCCTCCCATGTACACTGCCATGTTCAATCCTCAAGTATGTATGAGAAAGCAGTGATTCATTTAACAAAAGAAGGATGGATGGGATATATAGGGGAAAGCTCCAATCCAACATTTTTGTTCAGACTTTGGAAGGAGATGGCCTCCTAGGAAACCAAAATGGGACAGTACATCAGAATAAAAATGGTGGCTAGATGATGAGATGCCTGAAATGAATGCACTGAATGAGAATTTTATTCAAGCTGTGGGGAGATTCTAACAGCAAAAGCCAAGATTGGGCTGAGGCAGCAGAGGAGATAGACCACCAAACAACCTGAGAGCTTTGCCAACAACATTTCACCATCATGGACTTCAGCACCACAGCCTGTGATGCCTTAAAGCTTGTAAGTGCCCACTCACCAATATGAGGTCCATCCCAATCACAAGAAGGCACATAAAGCTTAACTTCCTTCTTTATCTGGAGGCCATCTTGAAAAGGATGAGATGGAAGAAACTGTAAAACAGAGTATTTATACTCTCTACCAATGGAGTGTCCTAAAAGAGACTGAATTTCTTTTATTTGGTAAGTTGTCTCTATTTTCCACCCCATTACAGACTGAGGCCCATAAGGAAGTTGAAATCCGTTACAGAACATTTTGAAAACTATATACATTTGGCACTGAGTTACATGTATAAGTTTCTAACCATAATTACTTTAAAAAAGTACAAGCAGGGCCCAGCCAATATTTCAAATATTTATAATATTTGTTAAGTCACTAAAAAAAATTTTTTTCATTCACATTCTTTTCAGTATTATTGAGATATAATTAACATGTAACACTGTTTACGTTTAAGGTATGCAACATAATAATTTGATACATATATTTTCTGTGAGAGGATTACCACAGTAAGTTTAGTTAATATACATCACCTCATATAGTTACATTTATTTTTTTCTTGTGATGAAATACTTTAAGATCTACTCTCTTAGCAAATTTCATATATACAATACAAGACGGTTAACTATTAGTTGCCATGCTGTACATTATATCCCCAGAACTTATTTATCTTATAACTGGAAGTTTGTACCTTTCGACCATACTCCCCAACCCCATCCCATTCACATTTAACAAATACTTGTTGAATTACTGAATGTAATTCGGAAGGCTCTCTGTTTAACCTAGAGACAGATAGGTGGGCAGGCACAGTGACACACCCCTGACTACAATAGTTTGTAATATTGCAGAAGGGGAGAGTTAATTCAAGTTAACCATGGGATTGAATTTATGCCTCTGGCTATACTGGCAAGCCTAAAGTATATCACTGAAGAAAAAATTATATGGAAGGAAGGAAGGTGAAGGTGAAGAGACACAAAGGTGTAGATAAGGTAGCATGTCATCAATAATTATCCCAACCGTCATCCAGGGACATTTTATACCTCACACTGCCTATGTTCAGGCTTTACCTAATTCTGAAAAGGAGTTTAATGGGATTGAATCCATGGATGGCAACAGCATGGCTCACTGCCTCTTCATGAGCTGACTCAATGTGCCTCAAGGAGATTTGCTTTGCTAGTGAAATCGCATCTCTTGAGAACTAAGCAAATTCAAGACTTTAGCTGTTTGTAATCCTGGGTGCTAAAAGCTAGTCCTAGTTTTCATTTTTATTTTCTAAACTAAACAACCTCATAATCTTATAATTCAAAAATTTTGTGCTTTACGGCAATATTCTTATTCACTTATATAAGGAGAACAGGAGGGAGGATGTTTACTTTTCTGTAATGCAACAAAACTCACTCATTGGGGCTGTTATTAATGCTTTGGCGTATTTCACATATATACTCGCAGACCATATAGTATTACAATGAGGATCCTAGAGATTAAGTGACCAGGATCATTATTTGTTTAATGACTTTAATTTGAATATTGCAACAGAAAAAAAACCCAAAGATCAAAAAAATCTTGATTCCACAGATCATCTCAACTTTATTCATTGCATTGAGTTTATTTAAAATTTCTGAAGAATGAAAATGTTCTGAAGAAAATGTTTGATCCAGCAGAACATGGGGAGGGTAGTTTGGAAATTCTCATACTTTGAGCTAAGGAACTGGTTAAGAGAGAACCTGAAAACAAAGATAAATTCTTATTCTAACACAAGACCTTGGGTATGTGAAGATGGTCCTTAATTTGGATGTAGACCAGAGACTAGAAAAGTATTATTTATCTACTGAGAAAGTACAGGCTTCAGCTAAGAGGCTCACACCTCATCTCAGCAAGATTCAGGAAAATGATTTCATGGCCAAGTTCCATATAAACTACAGCATGGGGTATAGTAATACCTAAATATTGTTATGAATGTATAAATGTAGGTAACAACATGCCATTCTCTGAATTTGCCAAGCTTTCTTATCTAAACATGTTGATTCCTTTGCTTGAAATTCCTCTCTTCCTTCTGCCTGAAATGGTCTCCCTTCCTTCTGCCTCATGTAAAGTTTCTTCTCATCCTTCTGTTTTATCTAATGTATTTCCTCTGGAGAGTGTTCCTGTCTTTGTCTATTCTCCAAGGGCATCTTCTAACAAACTCCATGAAAGCACTTTTTTTGCTGTATTTCAGTTGTCTGATGGCATGTCAGTTCTAGCCTGCGAGCAATGTGAAGACAGAGACAGACCATCCTTTCAATTTTCGTAATTCCGGCTGCCTCATAGAGTGACTGGCACATAGGAGTGGTCCATTACAAATTTACTGAATTGATTTTTACAATATCAAAAGTGAGTCAAACAGGTCAGTAGGTATCAATCACGAAAATAGTTTTGTATTTACACACTTCTCCTTGCACTCTATCCTGGTTAATTGTATAACCACCATATCATCCATGTAATGTAGCAAGCAACATTCCCGCTGGTGTTGATGGGGTAGGAGTTCACCAGCAGGACAAGGAGGGGAAGAGCAGGCTGGTGAAAAGACCATCACACATAAAGACAGAGGTGGAGCATGGAGCAGGAACTAGATCTTGAATTTCACTAAATGAATTTAGATTTGACTGTGGGCAACCACTGAAGAGTAGAAAGGATTTTCATTTATTGAAAAATAAAACAGCAGGAGCAACTGGGTACTCAGTTGTTAAGTGTCTGCCTTCGGCTCCGGTCATGATCCCAGGGTCCTGGGATCCAGCCCTGCGTCGGGCTCCCTGCTCCGTGGGAGGTCTGTTCTCCCTCACCTTCTCCCCCTGCTTGTGTTCCCTCTCTCGCTGTGTCTCTCTGCCAGATAAGTAAATAAAATCTTTCAAAAAAAATAAAGAAAAATAAAACAGCAGAGATTATAGAGGAAGAGTATGGTTAGCAGTAAAGATGATGTTTACTTTTTAAAAAGTGTTCATCTTGAATACATATTAAGAAGACCAAGCCTGATGTAATGTACCGGTGATCAGTGAGCAGCATCCAGCATGGCCCACCCAATGTTTAATATAGTATAGGGAAAATTTAAAATTCAGAGAATTTCACATAAAAATCCAGATTTCTGAAGCCTCTTTAAAATTTTGGAAATTTTGGTCATGCTTTGTTCACATGTCCACCTGGCAGCACTCTCAAGGAGGCAGCCACAGCGTAAAACAGTAAAGACTGGGCAGTAGAGCCAAACTACTAATGTTCATTTAATGAATTCTTAAGCTTAGTACAATTTATACTAAAAGAAATGTGAAGATTGCTAAATATATACTTTAATCCCTATGTTGAATAGCAAGTGGATATTCTAGGGTTCTTGTCTCCTGGCCCCATTTGGTTTTCAAGTACCTTTCTCTCCAACTGCCAGACACCAAAAATTTACTAAAGACACAGCCCTCCCTTCTCCTTACCAAATCATTTCAAATATAGCAATGAAAGGAAGAGTTCTCTTTGGAAGCTTAGGGGTGAATTACCTCACATAATCTCTTCTTGTTGATGATTGTGAAACCCATCCTTCATGTGAACAAATGTCATCCTAGAACTTAGATAATTAACCAGAAAATAATTCTTAGTCTTGATTCTTAATCATGACCTCTAACCATCCATCAAAAAACTGGAAGAAAGTAAGCATGAATAAAAGTCTTTCAACATCTTAGAGAGAGATTTCATGTACATACAAGGTACTATTCATGGACACCACACCTTAAATAACTTTCTCCTTTCAAAAGAAAAGAAGATGAAATAGAGCCCAACCCCCATAAAGCCTGCTGATCAAGTTGACTATGATGTGACAGTGATTATAGACTTAAGGTTAATGTAGCTATTTGGAACCATTAGGATTTTGATCATTCAGTGAACAGTTTAAACAAGATTTAACTCTGAGTTAGACTTGTATCTACTTAAAATACAACTTTTGAGACCCTTCACTTACTGTGAATATAATAGAATCTGTGCCCACCCCTCAAGGGAGGATTAATGACTCCCCCCACCCCATACCTAATGGGAAGTAAATCCTTTGTAGTCTGTTCTTCTCTGACCCTCAGATAAATCATCATTCAATTAAGAGTCAACTCAGGCTTGGTCAGTTGAGCACTTCTTTAAATGGAATTATACACTTGTCTGCATAGTGAGTGATACAAGCACATACTGGAGTCCAATTGCCCATGTTCACTACCAATGCTAACCTTAAGTAGCTATCCTAACCTGGCCAAAATGACTTCATCTCTGTGACTCAGTTTATTCATTTGCAAAAGGAGGAGGATAGCGTTACCTACCTCTTAGGACTGTGTGGGTTAATCAGGTAGTCTTTATTAAAGGTCTTAGCACGTCTGCATGCCAAGTGCACCTGTGCTTACATAAAATCCCTCCCACAGAAGCAAGCCATCTTGTAGACTGGGACTGATGCCCAACACACAGTGGGTGTTTGTTAAATATTTGTTAAATGAATATCTTATTTTTCTATGGTCTCTCTCTATTTAGAAAGACACATATTTATTACATGCTAAACACTGTTCTAGGTGTTATACAAATATTCACTCACTTAATTCTCAGAACATCTCCATGACGAAAGGCACTAATATTATCCTATTTTTCTGAGTCTGAGTTTACCCTGTTCTTAAGAGGGATTCAAACTCAGTCTCGCCTCTAAGCCCATGCTGCATTACACAGAACTTCTCAAACTTCAGTGTGTAAAAGTCTCCCAGAGTACTTGTTAAAATTACAGATACCAGAGTCCCACCTTTGAGATTTCAGCATAGAAGGCTGAAGGTGGGATCCAGGAATTACCATTTCTGCCAGCACTGGGGAATCTCTGGTACAGGTGATTCCTAACTCACACTTTAAAAAATACTGGACCATAGTGAGGATAAAAATTAATCTGATTAACTGGTCACTATATTAAATGAATAGTGGGAATGAGAATAAGCCAAGCTTTAGATCGATGTGATACTTAAAGAATACCGCTGAGCCCAACATAATACTTTTGTTCCATTCTGGAATGAAGTCTTGGCTCTGACACACTTCTGGATAAGATAAGAGATACAAGAAAATACATCGGAGTCAAATGATGGACGGGTAACACAATACCGATACCGAATGCTCAGCCAAGAGGCCCTGCCACCTGAATGTGTGCAGAAAGAAAACCAGCCCAGCTTTGATAAGTCATTGGAAGTACTGCCGTTCCCTCATTGTGGAGAAACGAAGCCTTTCATTTAGTCATATTTAGAAGCCAGCTGAAATTCTCTGTGTCCATTCTACACATTTAAATGGAAAGATGTAGAATATACTTGTATGGCAAGGACCACATAATCAAGCTCGATTTCTGGCAGAATGAAAAAATATATGGTATATCTTTGATTTCAAAGTGCTCATTTTTATGCATTTAAGGTTCTAAAACCGGGATATGCCTTACAATCAGTATATTCACTAAATGAGGTGGTATTTTTACCTCGCTGTCCAAAAACGGGATCTTAGAATTGAAGAAATACAGTGACTTGCTTTTGAATCAGTTTGTAGATGGTACAGATTATGATATATATGTATACATATGTGTGTGCTTTATGTAACAAAGTGAATTTTAAGTTGTAATCAAAGAAAACGGTTTGAAACTACTATTTTTTTAAAAGGCCAAATAAATCTGATATTTTTTAACATAAAGATCAGGATTCAAATTTCAAAATATTGGGTAACTAGCCAAAAAGTGAGTTCTTTAATTAAAGTGATTTAAATATTTCTGGTGGTGGACATTTACAAAAGATAAATAATTTCTTTCTCATGTTCTCTCTCTATCCTCTCCCCAAAACTATATAGTAGGTTCTTCTTAGAACATGTTTTACCAGAGAAAATAATTGGTGAAATTAATAGATACAAATTTTTTTTCTTTTTTATACTTTTTGATGTGTTGGATGAGTCCCATATGAAATAACTTGAAATAAAGAATGATAAGAAGGAAAAGGAAGAGATGATAAGGACAAGACATTCTCTAAATACGGTTCTGAAGAATCACCAGTGAATCATTGAGCTATGTGAGAGTTTTATTAAACAGTTGGTGAATTAAAAGTTATGTTTACAAAAGAAGAACTTAAGAACCCCTGAATTTAAGGTCATAATTTTATGTAAATGATATTTGCAAAGCAGCAAAATTCTAAAAATTTATGAATAAATTACTAGTGCCAAAACATGGACAGCAAGAGTGAAGTTTGTTGCATTTGAAGGCATGAGAAAACACTCTTAGTCCCATACATTAAAAATAGGATTCATTAGTGCTCATTCATTCACTCATTTTTATTATCATTCAACAAATATTTTTAGAGGATGGAGTCCTAGGGGTCTGGAAGGAAAAGTAACATGTAACCAGGCGGAGAGAGGCAGTGTGATGAGGACCTAACCTCATAGGTAAAGGGAATGACAGTGCATGGCCTAGAGGGGAAAAGAAAGAGTGGCTCATTCTTGAGGCTGCACATTTTCAGTATGGCTTGAGAACAGAAAGGAGCAGCCGGGAGGGATGTTGAGGGGGAAATTAAGGGTACAACTCAAGTTGGAAAGTAGTCTTGATCTGGGACTACCTGGGTAGTCACAGAAGCTTTTCAAGCAGGAGAAAGCAGTGATAATGGAGGGCACATATTGCAGGGAGCACTGGGTGTGGTGCAGAAACAATGAATTTTGGAACAAGGAAAAAAAAATTAAATTTTAAAAACAAGCAAACAAAAAACCTCCTACTAGCTGGGTACCTGGGTGGATCAGTTGGCCAAGTGCTGGACTCTTGATTTCAGCCCAGGTCATGATCTCAGGGTCTTGGGATTGAGCCCCAGCGTGAAGCCCAGGTCCGAGCCACAGCCTAGGGTTCTGAGCCCAGCGGGGATCCAGCTTGAGATTCTCCTTCTCACTCTGCCCCTCCCCCAGTGCACAATCTCTAAATAATAAATTCTTTGAAAAAAAAAATCCCAGTGGCTTACCTTTGAATTACAGAGAAAGCTGCCAATTTTACTTTTTCTAGAGTATTATTTTTGTAATATTTCAAATATTGTTATTATTGTTTAACTCCAGATAACCCCAAACTAGCCTCAATACAACTGACTTTTTATTACAAAACAAAAAAGCCTTTTATCTTGGACAAGCATGTTCTCTATAAAGAAGAAAGGCATACTAAAACAAACAAAACAGGGTATGAAAACTAAACAATAAAAATGATCTGCTCCCTTTTTCTATGGTTCTTTCTTGAAACAAAGTAAAGAAAGCAGAACACAGTATCATAACGCGTCTTGGAAAGAGTTAAGTGTTCAAGTAGGCTAAAACCTCTGAAGAGGGTATCATCTTTCAAAGGATAAGCAAATAATCAGAGCATGATAGAATAAAAATGATTTAACAGAAGTCTTTTTAAAATGCACGCATGATCTTCAAAAGTAGGTTACTTACAGCTCTGGGATTTAACAAAACTATTTACCCTTCTTTTCTAATTAATTTTCAAAGCTCTTTCCACTATATTCTCTCTCCCTTTTATCTCTGGTCACGATGTCTCTTACTGAGGGAGAACAAAAGCAGGGAGCTTAGTGCTGGAGTACAGGGGAAATGGGGCGAGGAAAAACATTTCTTCCACTGGAAACACTGAATATGGTTTTAGGTCCCCATATCCTCCCCCGTGATTCAATACCTAATTCATACTTAGGTTATTGGGTATAATCTCTCCCCTCTTACCATAAGGAAACTCACTCAGAACAGCTAAGTGTGGTCTGAGTGCATGGGCTCCAAGAGTTTGATGGTGATGCAAGACTATCTTGAATTTCTAAAGACAGTTTTCTTTCATCACTTTAAAAAAAAATTCCTTCCAGAACGAGTGTAAGTGGTATTCACTCACTCATTAATTCAACAGCTGTTTATGGATCCTCATACAGTCACTATTTTGAATGCTATTCTCCTAAAATTTCATTTCTAATATCACAAGGTATTTGTGCTTTACTTATGTGTTGGTTAGAAGAATATCACTAGCCATAAGTGGTATGTAGAACAAAAAGAGATGCCTACAATAATTCATTCTGTCAGACATAAAGTTGTCATGTGAGTTGAACCATAAAATCAGCAAATAGCTCAAATGCAAAGTCACTGCATATGACCTTATTTTAACCAGAGCGAAGATGTTCTTATATCTAAAG
Organism: Mellivora capensis; assembly: GCA_004024625.1. NCBI lineage: Eukaryota > Metazoa > Chordata > Mammalia > Carnivora > Mustelidae > Mellivora > Mellivora capensis. Next base: position 9,408 of record PISX010031627.1, read on the forward strand.
AAGGGATGTGTATTATAGAATGAATGTTTCTTAGCCATGAAAGCATTAAAAAAAAAGATTTCCTGAGACAAAAATCATTTCTCATCCAAGCTCCACAAGGGTGGGGAATGAGGTTACCTGATGGATCAAGATGAAGAAATAGTCCTTTTGACCCATGCCAAAGAATAGGTGAGGAATACATACAGGTATATAGGTGTATACCTATATACCTCTAATGGAAACCCATCAGCCTGGCAGAATCCAATGGTACATTTATATCCTATAACCAAACCCATCTGTTTTGGTTCCATGTTCAAATGGAAACTTGAGCATTTGATTTTTCCCAATGGCTTGACCATAAGGAGAGAATGCACGGGTGAAATTGATGTTAGTATTAGGTCCACTTGGCAGTTGTGGTTTTCATTGTGAATTAAACTTCTCCAGTTTGTATCAGTCACTTGGTTGCTTATTTAGCATAAGTGGTTGTTCCTAAATCCAATCCATTCCAGAGCATTGGCAAACTCGAATTCTGATCCTCTTAGCCTAACAGCCAGTCTCTAGTCTTCAATGAGTTCAAAATGGTAAATATTTATCTGGTAAGATACAGCAGGGGCCACCACTTGTGATACCTGTGTCGCATTGCTTAGTGCACTTTTTAAACATCAATACCGAGCTTACAAAGAGATGTGGTAGGGTGACAAATGCTTTCCCTTCCCTTTCTGGCTAGGGATAGCGGTACACGTAACTGATTAGTTGACCGAGGGTGGCAGAGGACAGTGCTAAGTGTCATAAAGGGGCTGACTTAGTAAGAGCAGTTCTGTGTTTAAAATAATATTTGAAGATAGCAAAGATTTCCATTTCTGTCTCTGCCCCCAAGCACCCATTCAAAGCTATTATTGTTTATTCTTTTGTGTGAATAAAAATTTGAGAGCAGGTTTTAATGACTCTGAGGAAAATGAGCAGTTTGAGGGAACATAACGGAGGCTAGATTCTGAATTATCTGCATTCACTTTAAAATATTTTAAGCAGGGGCGCCTGGGTGGCTCAGTGGGTTAAAGCCTCTGCCTTCGGCTCAGGTCGTGATCCCAGGCTCCTGATATCAAGCCCGGAATCAGAATCGGGCTCGCCGCTCGGCCGGGATCCTGCTTCTTCCTCTCTGCCTGCCTCTCTGCCTACTTGTGATCTCTGTCTGTCAAATGAATAAATAAAATCTTTAAAAATATATATATATATTTTAAGCAATGCGATGCGTATGTACGTAATTTAATTTTATCTACTACCCTGGGGATCAGATGGGCAGCAGTGGGGTTGGGGCGAGGGGTAAGTTAGCAAACATTTTAAGGATTCTCATCAAATATATATACTTCAAGGATGTTTCATTAGTATCTGAAAAGCTCTGATCAGATTCCAGAGGCGGCTTCTAAAAGTTTCAATACTCCATACCCAAGTCTTCCCTAGAGGGTTCTTAACTGCATGAAGGATATCAGGAATAATTTTTAACTGGAAAAATGAATGGGTCTGAGATTTGTGAATTGGCATGAAATATTGTATTAGGAATACAAAAATTACATTGGCATGTAATATTTCCTTTGCATAAGCTGTCTGAACTTCTGAAGCAAGGATTTCAATTTAGTGCTGGGTCTCACCACTTGAGGATACTGCAGATCTCACTCAAGTTCCTGGACCTGAATTCTGACAAAAGGCTAGCTAAACGCTGCTTCTAGAATAGTTCGCATCTGTCTTGAGTGAATGTTTCATACAAAATACCAGAGTATGCATAAAAGGACTAAAACCTGGAACTTTGCTAGAGGGGGAAAAAAAACCCAGAATAGTTAATGTTTTGGGGTCTGCTTCCTCATAAATCTTTGCGCTGGGGTATATTTATCCTGAAACTTGCTTTGATTTGAGCTTCCATGTGTGAAGGCATGGAAGAGGAGATCTGCAGACTTTTCCATCTCTAAGGTTGGGTTCTTCTGATATCTCACAATGGCGAGTAGCCAAATTGGCTTAGGTCAGTTCATAACACCATGGAACCAAGTGAGAATGTACCCATTTTACAATTTTAATTGTAGAGCCAGAATCTGCCCTAATTAATCACTGAAGAGACACAGGCTAGTGAACATTCAGGCATGATAATAATTTTATTTTTGCCATTGAGATATAGAAGTGGGGTAACATGTGAGGTGCCAGTAAGGTTTTCCTCCTCTCATTTTTTATGGCTCAGACTCTTCAAGAGGTACTGTTTTCAAGGAATGGAAACAAAGTGCCAAAATTGCACTGGCTTTGTGTTGCCAACTCAAAAGATTCCCTTGCTGGTGTTTCTATCTCAAGCCTCAGAATTTGTGTGTCTTAGGTTTTCTCTCCCTCAGAGACTCCCCTCTCACTTTTGAGTAACAGCTTTTTGCAGGTGGAGGGGTGGGAGGGGGCCTATGTTTCTTTCCAGGAGGCTCCACGTTCCTTTCATTGACCTGTCTCAAATCCCCTTTCCATGAAGAACAAGGTGGGAACATCTGCTACTCAACTCCCCTTCTTTTAAGTGCATCTAGGTGCATAATGAGGCTCTTCATCAGGGAAAGAAACAAACCATCTAGTATATTCATTAACTAACCTTGAGAAACAGCAAGGGATTCAGCTTCTTAGCTGAAGTCCCAGATAATCACTGGGTCTTGGGGACTTTCTTTGTTTGCTTACACTTTAGTTCCCAAGGTAAGAAGGGTCCCAGGATAGCTTTCTAGGAAATACTTGGCCATGTTTCAGCTAGCAAGGTCTTTTAATGAGCTTTCTCATTTCAGTATTCTACTAAATATATTGGAAAGCAGTAGAAACCTTTCCGGAGGTTACTGGGATAAGGGGGAAGAGAGAGACAAGAGGAAAAACTGGGAAAAGGCAGGAGACAGGAAGAAGAGTAGAGTCTTGAGGAAGGCAGGAATTGAACAACATCACATTTCCATTCCCCTCAGAGGCCTGAAGAGAGTCCCATCTGTTGGGCTCCTGTAGCTATCCTGGAAGCTACCATATGTACCTTCTGCAAAAAGATTCCAGCCTTGATTAAGCTCATTGGTCAATTCTAAGCTACAAGTGAAAGTCTTTATATTTTTCCATTTATCATCGTGTTGTCTGTGTTTTCTTGGAACCATTGTCTCTGAGTGACAAAATTCTCCACTTTAAAAATGTTGTAGTTTTTGCACTAATTTTCTAGGGCAGCTATAACAAAGTACCAAAACTTGATGGTTTAAAACAACAGAAACTTATTCTTTCACAGCTCTGGAGTCCAGAGTCTGAAATCAAGTTGTGGGTGGGGCCATGATTCCTGTGACTTTTCTAGGGGAGGATCTTTCTTGTCTTTTCAAGCTCCTGATAGCTCTAGCATTCCTAGGCTTATGGCAGCATAACCCCAGTATTTGCTTCCGGTGTCACACACTTTCTTGTGTATGTTTCTCTCTGTGTCTCTTCTCATAAAGGCATCAGTTATAATGGATCAGGTCCTACTCTAATGACCTTATCTTAACTTGATTATATCTCTCAAGATCCTTTTTCAAAAAAAAAAAAAGATCCTTTTTTCAAATACTGGGTATTAGGATTTGCACTTAGCTTTTGGAGGAATAATAGTCTTCCAGATAGGGAAATTTAAGAAGCACTAAGTGAGGCAAGAAGAACAACAGTTGCCTAGGGCACTTAATTTATCCGACGTCAAATTGCCAGCCTATGATAACAATTATAATATATACTACCTGTAATACCTTTATTAATAATATTATTATTTTATTTTTGTTCTCTTTAAGAAACCGTGAACTCTCACAAATGAGGGAGGCCAGTATGATCTTTTATTTTCTAAGTAATAACAAAAGATCCTGCCCACCTTGTTATTAGGCATATCACTTATCAGGGTTCTGTCTTTCTGTCCCATGAATTGTCAAATGCCACGCAGTTGACAGTAGTGGAAAGGAAGGGGTCAACCCAACTTTTACACGGAAATGGGGAGAACACTGGAGACTTCAGTCAAGGCTGCTTTTTCTTCTCTCTGCCACATGGTGTCACTCTTGAGAACTGGTGCTGCTCTGGTGATGCAGAGCCCACCCAGAACCTTGTGCATCTTTGTAGATGGAGGGTCTCATTCTCTTAGACCAAGTCAGCCTACAAGACTCTGCAGCTGAGCATTGAAGTTTGCATCACTGAGCCCTAATTTTCAGATCGTACACCATCATTCTCAGGTTACCCTCTGGCCTCAAGAAAGCTGTTGAGTCTAACAGCCACCCCTTCCCTCCATGGGGATGCCTTGCTCTGTCTTCACAGGTCACCTTGTCTCTAAGGTCAAGGTGGCTTGGACTCATCTCCTGCTACAAATACAAGAAAGCTTTGGAGAATATGCCATAAAGGGACCCAGCAATCCAGGCTTGGAATGTAAAGAAAGAAGGCTAGTCCTAAACGACAGTCCTCCTTCAGAGCTGATGCTCACAGGGCATCAGTGCCTCCTTGCTTTCAGTTCACTTTCAAAGCCACATCCTGAGCCTCCCAGTGGCCTTGAGAACACTGTGTCAGAATTGCTTCAGCAGTTCTCCACTTTTAGGATCTTGAATCTCATTCCTATCTCCCCAAGGGGATCTTTCTTACTCAGATATGCCAACTTTTCCATTTAAATCCTGGAGAACCACCCGCTCTTTCCACACTAGATAAAGTTATAGTCTGTAATTGCCAGCTACAAAGGGTCTCATTATATGTCCATGTTGTCAACAAAAGGGCCAGCTGCCCTATCTCTGCCCTTCTGAACACAGCTATCTCAGTGACAAAATGTCCTACTCCTCCACATTCTTATGGGGTGGAGGTCGTTTCTCTCAGTAAATCTTAGATGGCTTCCTCCTACTTCCATTTAACAGAAAAATGTTAATCTTTAGCAGGGCCCTGTGCTGTAAAGATAATGATATTTCTTTACGCGAGAAACTGTCTGAAGTCAATCTGGCCAACTCACAACTGTTAGGTTTGGGGAATCTGAAGTGGATGGAGCTATGTGTCTCCTCCCCTACAACCTCATGAAGCAATGGAAAGAAAGTCTTAGTCTATATCTTGCCTTTTGTGCAAATATTATCAGCAGGCAGGCACTAAAAAAAGTCGTCCGGCCTTTTCTGTAAGCTAGGTGAAGTCCCAGTTCTTGTCCTTGCAGGGACTGATAAAACCTGGCAAAAGGAAGAAAATCCTGCCATTGGTGAAAGATGTTGGTATTATTGCCACCATTACCAGAGATTGTGATTCAATAAGTCTGAGCCCTTCAACAGCTGAGTTACTAGTTACAACGAAGATGTACAGCCCACAAATCCTAAAACATGTAGTACCAGGCCTTAACAAAAAAAGCATGTTGATTCCTTGTCTAGAGCAGTCCTTTTCAAACTCTCTGTGTTGAAGGGCTGGTTTTGTTTTTTTTTTTTTTTTTCTCTTTGATTCCAATTTCCAACCTGTAGTGGACCAACACTTTTATTTATATGCAATAAAAATGATTTTTTTATAAAATGAAAAGATAGAAAAATAGAAGGCCTGATTTTGTTAAAAATTAGATTCAACAACATAAAATTTACTTTGTCAAATTACTAAGAACCTCTGTCAAGTGCTTACTCTTGACGTCTGTCCCTTTTGCAGACTGACTCCTGTTTGCAGATGAACTCTGACCTGTAGACAGAAGCTCATGGCTTAGAGGAGCACAGTCAGCTCCCAGCATATCCACAGCAGCTGTCGCAATCTGCCTTTGGAGAGCTTGGTTGGTTGCACGACAATGAAACCTAGGAATTATAAATGTTTCCTATGTCTAGGACGCCATCACTCTTTGGTAAGATATTTCTTTTAAGAACTTCAGCTGATGTTTTATTTACCACTCTCTCATCACAGCTGCTAGTTTCCATCTGCCTTCTTATTTCAGAAATGTATGCAGCCGCCACCGCTACTTTGCATTAAGTGGTGCACACTAACTTACTCCTGAGCTTTCAATTTTAAATATAGTATCTATGCTCACACTGCTGAAAGAACAGAACCCCCAAAGGATATCACTCTGCATACAGGGAGAACTCTAAATTCTGTTGTCTAATTGACATGCAGAGAAAATGGAAGACTCCAGAAAAAAAGATACAGGAACACACTTTGCAAACTCCTCCTGGAAAAATTACCTGCAGTCTAGGAAAAGAAAAAGCCTCCAACTCCCCTTTATTAGTCGGTGTCAAGTTGCTAGGCAACAAGCGCTCACTAGCTCTTGGCCTGTATCTGCAGCCAGGCTTTTAGGAGTCAGGCTTGTCTTTCCTTAGTTCCTGAGAGTCCTCAACTCGGACTCCCATCTGTCTTTTCCACCTCCCGGTGAGTTGCTTTTTGAGGACTGCCTGATTCTGGGTTCCTAGCAAATCTCTCACCTACAGTCCAACAGAGCTATGTCCTTAGGAATCACAGGTGGGAGAAAACGTAACAGGACATCTGCCCCTGTGTTTGTGGCCTGGAAGAAACACTGCAGGCCATCACACAACGTTGTGAGCTGACCAAATGCTTTTATGCAGACCTCTTGGAATCTCAAATGTGTGCATGAAACAGACTGAGAGTATATATAGGACAGGGATAGAAAGCACACTGGGTCAGAGAGTGGCACCTCCTGCCAGCACACAACTGTTCTCTACTTTTTCCTTTTCAAGGGCATGAATAGAGCTGTCCATCATTGTAGAGAACAAGTTTCCAAAGCCCAGAAAGTGGGCATTTTTGCATTATCTATACAGTGCACACCACTAGGTAGGCACATAAATACAAGTTAAATATTAATAAATGTTACTTTCTAAGACATAAAAGAATAGAATAAGATCAGATGCCGAGTAAAGTTGCTGTAATAATAGTTAGTGAATTTCAATAATATGTCCCATTTATCACCATACATAGGAACAGAAAAATTGTCCAAGACTGCCATCAGCACATCACAGTTTTGAGCATAAGTTGGCCCAAATGAGAAATTCAGGAGAGAAAGGGGACTGAAATCACATAATTTTCCTGATGAAGGTCAAGGAGAAAACTGTGTTCATTGCTCTGGTAAAATGCAACTATTCACTGAGGGCTTACAATGCACCAGGCCACTTATCTGAATCCTGACAATAGTTAAATAGTAACTACCTTAAGTAGCCAAGGTAAGTAAACTTCTTCTTGTCTGAAAAACAAGGACATGGACACTCACTTAAGTATCTTGTCCAAGTTGGAGTTTTTAAACGGCAGAGGCAGGATTTGAACTTGATCTGTTTCTGCTCATTCTCTTTCTACTGATTGTAACATCTCTATTAGTGCCTCTTTGGTGGTGAATCCTAGTGCTCAGACAATTACAGGGTCTTAAAAATATAGTTGGAGTTGGGGGGGGGGGGGAACAGGGTGTCTAGGTGGCCCAGTTGGTTAAGTGTCCAACTCTTGGTTTTGTCCTCAAGGCCAAAATGATCATTACCTCAAGGTCGTTGGATCTAGCCCCATGCCCACTCCATGCGCAGTGTAGAATCTGTTTGAGATCCTCCCTCCCTCTCCCTCTGTCCATCCCACTCATGCTTGCTCACTCTATCTAAAATAAATAAATAAAATCTTTTTAAAAACCACCAATATCTGAGACCATGATACAGAATAAAAATAGCATCTTGTTTCTTTTCTTCTTTTTCTACCCCCCTAGTCCCCCATGTTGCATCTCCACTTCCTCATATCAGGGATATCATATGATAGTTGTCTTTCTCTGATTGACTTATTTCACTAAGCATGATACCCTCTAGTTCCATCCAC
>PISX010031628.1:0-17143 GCA_004024625.1 Mellivora capensis
AAAAAAAAAAAAAGGTCTCCTAATTTACACATTTGCCAGCAGAACTGTAAAGTGATGACTTCATATAGGTTTCCCTCGCCTTTTACTTAGTATTAAATATTCTCACTTAATATTAGAGAAGAAACTAATTAGGATTAAATTATCCCCCATTAGGATAAAAAAAATGTGTTAGTTCTTGTTTTATTTTGCGTGTCTGTGATTCTGAGGTGGGAATAGCCTGGTGTATGTTATAGTTGACTGATTTTGTTACCTCTCAGTGAAGCTTCATAGGAAAAACCCCAGTGAGGGTTCTGGACCCAGACCAACCCGGGCTATCATCACAGCTCTGACACCTACCACATGTGACCTTGGGAAAGTCAGCAGGTAAGAATCTTGCCACGTAGGGTTTTATGAGCATTAACAGCAGCATGTGTAAAGCATCTAGTGCATAGTAAATATTCAAGCCATGTTTGATCCAGTAGCAAAAAAACCACCACAGTCTGTTTTGGTTTTACCATTTGTAAGGGTATTATTATTATTATTATTATTTGCTTTCTACAGCTAATAATGTGTTAAAACAATCATTTATGTAGTGTATTTTTTAGATTTATTATCTCAATTTTGTTTTTTGTTTTAATTTTTATTTTGTTTTGCAATCTGGACAATTTGGCCTCTATTAATAGGACAGATATGTTTGGCGTGGACGTATGTCAATACTTCATTTTATACTTTCTATTTTTATGGCATTTAAAAACATTTCATTCAGTGTTCTTTGCATGTTTCTTGTGAGAATTAGGGGAAAGGGTGTTTATTTTTAATTGTGAAGTACTTCAAACATAAAAAAATACAAATAATAGATATTTATGTATTTACCATGAAGATTAAACAGCTGCTAATATTTTGTTATATTTGAGATATAATAAAATCCTTCTTTCTTAGAACTAAAGTTATTACTTATTACTTAAAACAAAGTACTCCCCCACCCGGGGTTTCAAGATAACTTGAAATGGAGGGGTTATCATTCTTCTGCATATTCCTGTTCTTGGGGGGGAAACATGAAAGTACGGTTTTATACAATGGTATCATATTGCAAATATTCTCTTGCCCCTTCTTTTTTACTCAAAAGTTAAAAACAGTTTTGGGGTCTGGGGCTGGCTCAGTCAGGAAAGCCTGCACCTCCTGATCTCAGCCTTGTGAGGTTGAGCCCCATACTGAGTATAGAGATTAAAAATAAATTCTTTAAAAATTTTTAAGACATTTTTGTTATATATTCACATTGATACATGTAAATGTAGTTTGTTTCATTAAGAAAATATCAAGAATGATTGAATCCCTTACAATTACATGGTTCTGTATTTTCTCTTGACAACAGTGCACATGAAGATTTCTGCACATCTCTTAAGCTTGCTTGGGAGAGAGGCAGAAGTGCATCACCATAGGGTATATATAGAATGACCATATAATTTATTGTGTGGCCCCAAAACACTTGGGAGATGAAAGGAAGTCACAGTGATGATTATTCTGGGACAAGAGGCTGAAACCATGAATTTCCCAAATAAGCCTTGGGTATGTGCACCTTCGAATTTACTAGGCTTGGTTCAAGTGGTGAGGTCATTTTGCCCTCCGACTCGTTGTGTGTAAGGGTTCATATTTCATCATATCATCACCAACCCTCTTATTGACAGACTTCATACTTTCTGCCAATCTAATGGGTATAAAATGGCATCTCACTGGCATATCAAAGGTTTTTTTCTTCTTCCTCTGTGAAATGTCCACCCATATACTTTGCTTAATTTTTTCTATTGGTTTATCTTTTTCTCACACATTTGTAGAACATCACGTTATACCAGAGATCAATCTTTGGTTGACTACGTGGATTGCAACTATCTTTTTTCTGTCTGTGGTTTATCTTCTCAGTTTGTTTATGGGGTCTTCTGTCATACAAAAGCTTTTTATTTTAGTGTAAATTGACCCATATTTTCCTTTATGCTTTGTCCTTTTGGTGTCTTAAGAAATTCTTCCCTATCCTAGTGTCATGACTGATTTCTTCTACGTAATCGTCACATTTTTGTTTGTTTTTTTTTAGATTTTATTTATTTATTTGTCAGAGAGAGAGAGAGTGAGAGAGCGAGCACAGGCAGACAGAGCGGCAGGCAGAGGCAGAGGGAGAAGCAGGCTCCCCGACGAGCAAGGAGCCCCATGCGGGACTCGATCCCAGGACGCCGGGACCATGGCCCGAGCCAAAGGCAGCCGCCCAACCAACTGAGCCACCCAGGTGTCCCACATTTTTGTTTTTTACACTGGGATCTTTAAATCCATCTGGAATTAATTTTTGTGTGTGATGTGAGGCAGGTCATACATTTTATTAATTTATTTTTTAAGATTTTATTTATTTATTTGACAGGCAGAGATTACAAGTAGACAGAGAGGCAGGCAGAGAGAGGAAGGGAAGCAGGCTCCCCGCTGAGCAGAGAGCCCGATGTGGGGCTCGATCCCAGGACTCTGGGATCATGACCTGAGCCGAAGGCAGAGGCTTTAACCCACTGAGCCACCCAGGTGCCCCCAGGATGTAAATTTTAATAATCTTTCTTCACATAGACATTTGACTCAATACAATTTATTAAATGAGTTCCTCTTTCCCATAGATACTTCTTCTATTGAGCACCAGGTTCCCTCATGTAAGTGAATCTGTTTCTGGAGAGTTCTCTTACATTCCATATTATCATGCTATTTTATTTACTGATTTAATTGCCAACTCACAGAAAGTTACCTGGCAGACAATCTAACTCCTTAAGACCTCTCAGTTCATGATTTGTGGGAGTCCCGAATACACTGTTTTCCAAATAGCTGTCTTATCAGATTAAAAAAAATAAAGTTATGATCTTATAAAAGGACATTTACTTTTAAAATGTTAACAGTTTAAAAATTGCCTACCTTAAATTAGGTAGTCAGTAACTATTTGCTAAATAGAACTTTTAATTAATATCATAGATAAGTCTTACAATGGATTTGAATGATAATTGTAAGCTTGTAATGGAGTGAGTATAGAGGGAACATACCTCAACATTATGAAGGCCATATGTGACAGGCCTACAGCCAACATCACACCCAACAGTGAAAAGTTGAAAGCTTTTTCTCTAAGATGAGAAATAAGATAAGGATGTCTACTCTTGCCACTTTTATTCAGCATAGTATTGAAAGTTCTAGCCAGAACAATCAGGCAAGAAAAATAAAAGGTATCCAAATTGGAGAGAAGGAGAGAAAACTGTCACTATTTGCAGATGACATATTATATCCTAAAGATTCCACCAAAAAAAACAACCAACCAACCAACCAAACAAACAAAAAACCGGTCAGAATAAATTCAGTGGAGTTACAAGATACAAAATCAATGCACAAAGATCTATTGCATTTCTCTGCACTAATAACAAACTATCAGAAAAAAGAATGTAAGAAAACTATTCCATTTACAACCCCATCAAAAAGAATAAAATGCCAAGGAATAAATTGAAGAGGTATTTCACGCTCATGGATTGAAGAATTAATATCATTAAAATGCAAATGCAGTCTATAGCTTCAATGCAATTCCTATCAAAATTCCAATGGCATTGTTTCACAGAAATAGAACAAGTCTAAAATTTGTATGCAACCAAAAAAGACCCTGAATAGCCAATGCAATCTCGAGAAACAACTACAAAGCTGGAGATCTCACACTTCTTGATTTCAAACTCTATTACAAGGCCATGGTAATTAAAACACGATGGCATTAGCATGAAAACAGACATGTAGAAGGATTGCAGGGAAGCCAGCTGAGCAGGGAGCAGGAGGACCCTAAGCTCACCTTGTTTCAGGGATACAACTAGACAACACTCACATTAGTGTTTATAACCCAGAAAATAACCTGCAGGCCAGCAAAACAAACTCCACAGCTAAATGTAGAGATGAGGCCACATCAAAGAGAGTGGGAAGGGCTGAGACACAGTGGGGAGCTAAATAGATTGAGGGACTATCCATGGGAGGGAGAGAGCTGCAGGTCTGCAGAGGGGAGAGAAATACATGATCACGGGCAAGATGAATCCCCATCACATGTGTCTTTAAAAAACAGATGGGCCGAATTTCATGAGTTCTCAAAACCAGGAGGGCTTAAAAAACCTGGAATTTTAAAAATAAGTACTTAAGGAGAGCCCAGAAGGTAAGAGGCAACTGAGTCCCTGCCCTTAAACAGACAGCACAGGGAACACCCACAGAGCTGCAGCATAGAAGCAGCCTTTTGAAAAATGCCTGGGGCCCCAGCAGGGAGAGCTCCTTACTAATCTCAGAGCAGGTCCCAGAGAGGCACAGATCCTGGGAGGCTTCTTCAGGAACAAAGGAGCTGGAGGGAACTCTTTTCCTCCCCCACTTCCCACCAGAAATACACAGCACCTGTGGGAACCAGTAGCACCTGACGCTCAGTCCTGCTGCTGTGGGGCCTCTCCCACTGGGGACCAGCCGCAAACAAAATGCCCCTCACCCCCCAGGCTGCCTAGCCATCCCGTGCCTATTGATGACCTGTGGCTCCAAAACACTCTTGGCCAGAGCCCGTCCAGGGTGGTGCCACAGGAAAGTGGCCCCAGCATGGGCCAGTGCCACTGCACAGTGGTTCCTGCCCCAGGGAGAGGGAAAGATAACCACACACAACAGTCAGACTGGGCCCGGCAATGGAATCCTGGCAGACTGCTGGTCTGACAGCAGGCCCCACACTCCAGCAGAAGCTTCTCTGGGGAAACACACCCTGCAGTTTAATGCCTCGGCAGCTCTGGCAAATGCCTGGTTGGACTCAGCTCAAGCCCAAGGGAGCCCCAGACTGGCTCTCTAACACCACAGGGACCAAACCCTGCTCACGACAGGCAAAGCAGCAGGGTGCACACAACACACACAGGAGTCGCGTGTGAAGCGCCAGGCTCTGGTGATGGGGGACACTGCACTGCAGGGCACTATAGGACCTCTTTCTCCTAAGGCCGTTACTTACAAAAATTCAGATGTAACTGAATTTCCTTACACACAGAAACAGACATAGAAAGGTAGAGAGACAGAGGAATATGCCCCAAATGAAAGAAGAAGGCAAAAATCACAGCAAGAGACTTAAGTGAAATGGAGACAAGTAAGACAGCTGATAGAGAATTTGAAGTAATGGTCAGAAAGATAGTCACTGGACTTGAGAAAAGAGTGGAGGTCATCAAATAAGACCTTTGGCAAAGAGACGAAAAAGAACAACTTAGAGATGAAGAACACAATAGGTGAAATTAAAATACACTAGAGGGAATAAATAGTAGCCTAGAGGAAACAGAGGAGTGAATCAGTGACCTCATGGACAGAGTAATGGAGAGTAATGAAGCTGAGCAGGTGAGAGAAAAAAAAAATAGGCAAAATGACAACAGACTTAGGGAGCTCAGTGACGCCATCAAACATAATTCATGTTATAGGGATCCCAGAGGGAGAAGAGGGGGGAAGGGGGCAGAAAATGTATTCGATGAAATAATAGCTGAAAACTCTCTCAATCTGGGGAGTGAAACAGAAATCCAGACCACAGCACGCCCAAGGGAAACCCCGTAGTTCTCAGTGGATTTGTGCAGCAGAAACTTTGCAGGCCAGAAGCGAGTGGCATGATATGGTCAAAGCACTGAAAAGGGAAAATCTGCAGCTGAGAATGATGTATCCAAAGGCTATCATTCAGAATAAAGGAAGAGAAAAAGATTTTCCCAAAGAAAAGTTTAAAGGAATTCATCAGCACTAAACCAGCTCTACAAGAAATGTTAAAGGGGACTCTTTGAGTGGAAAGGAAAGAGCATACGCGGGAGTAAGAAAAGTAGGAAGGATAAAGGCAGTAAAAATAAGTGTATCTGTAAAAATCAGTCAAGAGACTCACAAAATAAAAGGATGTCAAGTATGACACTATATACCTAAAACACGGTGTGGAGGGGGTGGTAGGGAGAGGAGAAAAGAATGGATTCTCTTTTCTATCAGTTGTACCAAAACATGCACTTAACTTGTTTCATTTGTACTATTCCTTCAAATAAAGTAATTTGGGAAGAATGGGTTCAAACTTAAGTGACTATTGACTTAATATAGATGGCTATGCAGAAGATGCTAAATACATACCTAGTGGTACCCACAAATCAAAAACCAGAAATATATATATATATATATAAAATAAAGAAAAAAGAATCTAATTATATCACTAAAGAAAGCCAATCTATCATAAAAAAAGAGAGTAAGGGAAGAAAGGAACAGAGAAGAACTACAGAAACAACCATAAAACACATAACAAAATGGATGGGGCGCCTGGGTGGCTCAGTCCTGCCTCCAGCTCAGGTCATGATCCCAGGGTCCTGGGATGGAGCCCTGCATCTTCCTGCTCAGCAGAGAGCCTGCTTCTCCCACTCCCCCCACCCACTTCCCTTACTTGTGTTCCCTCTCCTGCTGTGTCTCTCTCTGTCAAATAAATAAATAAAATCTTTTAAAAAATAACAAAATGGCAATAAATACATACCTGTCAATAATTATTTGAATGTAAATGGATTAAATGCTCCAATCAAAAGACATGGGGTGACGGAATAGATAAAAAGCAAGACCCATTATTATGCTGCCTACGAGAGACTCATTTCAGACCTAAAGACACATGCAGGTTGAAAGGGAAGGGATGGAGAAGTGTTTATCATGTAAATGGATGTGAAAAGAAATATGAAGTAACAATACTTATATCAGACAAAATAGACTTTAAAACAGAGAAAGACAATTGTCATATGATCTCACTGATACGTGGAATTTAAGAAACAAAACAGAGGATCATAGGAGAAGAGAGGGGAAAAAAAAAAAACCAAAAATGAAACCAGAGAGGGTGACAAACCATAAGAGACTCTCAAACATAAGAAACAAACTGAGGGTTGCTGGAGGGGAGGTGGGTGGGAGGATGGGGTAATTGGGTGACGGGCATTAAGGAGGACACTTGCTGTAATGAGCACTGGGTGTTATCTAAGATCCATTATAGATGTTGAATCACAGACCTGTCCCTCTGAAACCAATAATACATTATATGTTAATTAATTGAATTTAAATTTTTAAAAAGTTTATAAAAAAGAAAATAAAACAAACTATTACAAGAGACAAAAAGGGACACTTTATAATCATAAAGGGAACAATCCAACAAGAAGATATAACAATTATAAATAAAAAATAAAATTATAAATATTATAAATATTTATGCACCCAACATGAGAGCACCCAAATACATAAAGCAGCTAATAACAAACATAAAGGAACTAATCGATAGTAATACAATAATAGTAGGAGACTGCTAACCCCTCCTTACATCAATGAACAAATCATTCAAACAGAAAATTAACCAGGAAACAGTGGCTCTGGAGGACACATGGCATCAGATGGATCTAACAGATATATTCAGAACATGCCATCCCCAAACAACAGAGTATACATTCTTTTCAAGTGCACATGAACATTCTCCAGAGTAGATCACATGTTAGGCCACAAAACAAGCCTCAACAAATTAAAAAAGTCCAAAGTCATATGATGCATCTTTTCTGACCACAATGCTATAAAACTAGAAATCAAATAGAAGGAAAAATCTGGAAAGAGCACAAATACATGGATATTAAACACCATGCTACTAAATAATAAGTGAGCAAACAAAAATCAAAGAGGAAATTTCAAAATACCTGGAAACAAATGAAAATGAAAACACAACAGTCCAAAATTTTTGGGATGCAGCAAGTGTTTCTGAGAGGAGAGTTTATAGCAATACAGGCCTACCTCAAGGAAAATCACAAAAAACTTAACCTTATACCTAAAAGAGCTAGAAAAAGAACAAAATGCAAAACTGACAGGAAGAAGAAAATAATAAGGATTAGAGCAGACATAAATGAAGTGGAAACTAAAAAGACAGAACAGATCAATGAAACCACAAGCTGGTTCTTTGAAAAGATCAACAAAATTGATAAATTTTCACCAGACTCATAAAAAAAAAAAGGAAAGAAGACTCAAATACTCAAATATACAATATCAAAAATGGAAGAGGAGAAATAACAATAAACACCAGAGAAATATAAAGGATTATAAAAGAGTATCATGAAAAACTATATGCCAACAAGTTGCACAACCTTGATGAAATGGATAAATTCCTAGAAACATAACCTACCAAAGCTGAAACAGGAATACAATTTGAACAGACCCATTATCAGCAATGACATCGAATCAGTAATGAAAAAACTCCCAACAAACAAAAATCCAGGAGGAGACAGCTTCACAGTTGAATTCTACCAAACATTTAAATAAGAGTTAATACCTATTCTTCTTAAACTATTCTGAAAAATTGAAGAGGTAGGAAACCTTCCAAATTTATTCTGAGGCCAGGATTATCCTGATACCAAAACCAGATAAAGACATCACCACAAAAGAGAAGTACAGGCCATTATCCCTGATGAATATAGATGCAAAAATCCTGAACAAAATACTAGCAAACTGAATCCAACAATTAAAAAAAAAATCATTCACTACAATTGGGTGACATTTATTCCCAGATGCAAGGTGGCTCAATATTCACAAGTCGGTCAACATGCTACATCACATCAATGAGAAGGATAAGAACCACATGAATATTTCAATAGATGCAAAAAAAACACACAATGCCCATTCATGATAAAAACCCTCAACAAGGGGTGCCTGGGTGGCTCAGTGGTTTAAATTCTCTGCCTTCGGCTCAGGTTATAGTCCCAGGGACCTGGGATTGAAACCCGCATCAGGCTCTCTGCTCCACGGGGAGCCTGCTTCCTCCTCTCTCTCTGCCTACTTGTGATCTCTGTCAAATAAATAAATAAAATCTTTTAAATAAATAAAATCTTTAAACAAAACCACACCAAAAAACCCTCAACAAAGTAGGCTTAGAGGGCACATACTTCAACATTAAGGCCATGTAGGAAAACCCATAGCTAACATCATACTTAATGGAGAAAACCTGAGAGCTTTTCCTCTATCAGGTCCAAGGATGGCCACTCTTGACACTTTTATTCCCCATAGTATTGGAGGTTCTAGTCACAGCAATCAGACAAAAAAAAAGGGGGGAAAAGTATAATAATTGGTAAGGAAGGAGTAAAATTTGCACTATTTGCGGATGGCAGGATACTACACATAGGAATTTTTTAAAAGATTATTTATTTATTTGTTTGACAGAGAGAGAGAGAGAGGGAACACAAGCAGAGGGAGTGGGAGAGGGAGAAGCAGGCTTCCCCCTGAACAGGGAGCCCTATGCAGGGCATGATGGGATCATGACCTGAGCTTAAGGCAGCCACTTAACTGACTGAGCCACCCAGGCACCCCTATGTATAGGAAATTTTAAATACTCCCCCCAAAAACTGCTAGAACTGGTCAGTGAATCCAGTGAAGTCTCAGGATACAAAATCAATGTACAGAAATCTGTTGTATTTCTATATACTAATAATGAAGCTGCAGGAAAAGAAATTAAGAAAATAATCCAATTTATTATTGCACCCCAAATAATAAAATACCTAGAAATAAACTTGACCCAAGAAGTGAAAGACCTGTACTCTGAAAACTATAAAGCACTGATGAAAGAAATTGAAGATGATGCAAAGAAATGGAAACACATTTCATGTTCACGGGTTGGGAGAACAGATATTGTTAAAATGTCCATTCCACCCAAAGAAATCTACAGATTCAATGTAATCTTTATAAAAAACCAACAGCAGGGCACCTGGGTGGCTCAGTGGGTTAAGCCTCTGCCTTCAGCTCAGGTCGTGATCTTGGGGTCCTGGATCAAGCCCCGCATTAGGCTCTCTGCTCAGCAGGGAGCCTGCTTCTCCCTCTCTCTCTGCCTGCCTCTCTGCCTACTTGTGATCTATCTCTCTGTCCAATAAATAAATAAAATCTTTAAAAAAATACCAACAGCATTTCTCACAGAACTAGAACAAATAATCCAGAAATTTTAATGGAACCACAAAAGACCCTGAATAGCCAAAGCAATTTTGAAAAAGAAAAACAAAGGTGGAGGTATCACAATTCCAGATTTCAAGATATACTACAAAGCTGTTATAACCAAACAGTATGGGACTGACACAAAAATAGACACATGGATCAATAGAATAGAATAGAAAGCCCAGAAATGAGGTAAGAGTGTGCAATAGGAAAAAGACAGTCTTTTCAAAAAATGGTGTTGGGAAAACTGGAGAGCGACATGCAAAAGAATGAATATGGACCACTTTCTTACGCCATATACAAACTCAAAGTGGATTAAGTACCTAAATGTGAGACCTGAAACCATAAAAATCCTAGAAGAAATCACAGGCAGTAATTTCTCTGACATTGGCCATAATAACAGTTTTCTAGATATGTCTCCGTTGGCAAGGGAAACAAAGGCAAAAATAACTATTGGGACTATGTCAAATAAAAAGCTTCTGCACAGGGAGATTGCTAGGAAGATGGTGGAGTAGGAGTACCCTAGCTCATCTCGTCCCATTGATACAATTAGATAGCACTCACATCAGCTTACGTAATGCAGAAACGATCAAAGACTGGCAGAATGAACTCTACACCCAAAGGTAGAAAAGAGGCCACACAGAATAAAGTAGGAAATGTGGAGACAGGATTAGAGACCTAAAGGGACTGTGGCTGTCTGCAGATGGGAGGGAGAAGGGAGAGTGGTGAAGGGCAAGAAACAGATGATCCTACTGGGGACCCTGAACAGGGAAGACAAACCCCCATAACATTTGGCTTTAAGAGCAAGAGGGGCTGAATTTCACAAGTTCTTACAACCAACAGGATTTAAAGCCTGGAAATCTTAAAATCAGTGTGCTCAGCTCTGGGTGAGCTCTGACGGTATTAGGAAGCAGAGTCCTCACCCTTACAGAGGGGGCAGGACAAGCAGCCGGGAGCAGATACGGTGTAGAACCAGAAGTTGGAAAAATGCCAGAGGCAGATGGGAGGGAGAGTGGTTTACTCATCACAGAGGTGTCCCAGAGAGATAGAGATCTCAGAAAGACCTCTCCATGAAGAAGGGAGCTGGCAAATGCCATTTCCCTCCCTTGCCCCCCAGCATGAATACAAGGCCACCTGTGGGAACTAATGCCAAGCCACACTTGCTTACATGATGCCCCTCCCCAAAAAGATTAAGGCAAACCTCAGCAGCACTGTGTCTTCCCACTGGCAACTTTTGCAGGCCCTCAGAGGGTGGTGATTCAGAAGCCTGAAACACACCTTGTTAAAAGTGTGGGATCCACCCACATGCCCCCACAGCTGCTTAGGCTGGCTGGTATAGCAGCTGTGGCTCCAGGTGTCAATTAGCAAGCAGATCAGATTGTACCTTGTTAAAACACCCTGCCATTCCCCAGGGACCAAACACTGCTCACAAGAGGCAGAGAGAGCCACTTGAGATAATTGAACCGAAAAGAGGCAAGAACACAACAGGGCACATGCAACACACACTGGAGTCACTCCATGAAGTGCCAGGTCCTGGGGAATAAGGGACACAGCACAGCAAGGCATTTCAGGACCTTTTCTTCATAAGGCCATTACCTTCAAGAACAGGAGACATACTGATTTTCCTAACAGAAACAGACATAAAGAGGCAAAATGAGGAGACAGAAAAATGTATCCCAAACGACAGCAAGAAACCTAAGTGAAATGGATATAAGTAATATGCCTGATAGAGAACTTAAAGTATGATTATAATGACTTGAGAAAAGAGTGGAGGACATCAGTGAGATCCTCAACAAAGAGATAAAAAAGAACCAATCAGAGATGAAGAACTCAATAAATGAAATTAAAAATACACTTAATGGAATAAACAGCAGGGTGAATGAAATGGAGGAATGAATTAGTGACCTAGAAGACAGAGAGTAACAGAAAGTAACCAAGCTGAACATATGAGAGGGAAAAAATTATGCAAATTGAGAATAGTATTAGGGAACTCAGTGACTCCATCGAGCGTAATAACATTTGTATTATAGGATTCCAGAAGAAGAGAGAAAAGCTGGCAGAAAATTTATTTGAGGAAATAATAGCCGAAAACTTCCCTAATCTGGGGGAAGAACAGAAATCCAGATATAGGGGCAGAGATTGTCTCCCACCCCCACCCAACCATCAACGCAAGGAAGTCCACATCAGAACACAGTAATTAAAATGGCAGATAAAAAGTAGTTATAAAGTTAAAAGTAGTTATAAAATAAAAAAGAAAATCTTAAAAGCTGCAAGAGAAAAGAAGACAGTTACATACAAGGGGAAACCCCCACAAGGCTATCAGTGGATTTTTCAGCAGAAACTTTGCAGGCGAGAAGAGGTGTCAAGATATACCCAAAGTACTGAACGAGAAAAATCTACAGCCAAGAATACTCGATCCAGCAAAGCTACCATTCAGAATAGAAGGAGAGAGAGATTTTTTCAGAAAAACAAAAGCTAAAGGAGTTCATGACCACTAAACCAGCCCTCCAAGAAATACTAAAGGGGACTCTGGGTGGAAAGGAAAGACCATAAATGAGAGTATGAAAAATAAGTGTATCTGTGAAAATCAGTCAAGGGAGTAACAAAATAAAAAGATGCAAATATGACACCAAATACCTAAAACATGGGGGAGGGGGAGAGGAGTAAAGAATGGGTTCAAATTTAAGTGACCATCAACTTAATGTAGACTGCTATACAGAGAATATTTTACACAAACCTAATGGTAACTACATATTAAAAAACGAGTCATAGATAAAGAATAAAAAGAATTCAAGTTTATCATTAAAAAAAACCTAGGGAGGTAAAAAACAGCAAGCCATAAAAGACAGCAAGAGAGGGATCAGGGAAAAACTACAGAAACAACCACAAAACAAGTAACAAAATAGCAATAAATACATACCCATCAATAATTACTTTGAGGGGCACCTGGGTGGCTCAGTGGGTTAAGCCTCTGCCTTTGGCTTGGGTCATGATCTTCAGGTCCTGGGATCGAGGCCCACATCGGGCTACCTGTTCAGTAGGGAGCCTGCTTCCCCCTCACTCTCTGCCTGGCTCTCTGCCTACTTGTGACCTCTGTCTGTTAAATAAATAAATAAAATCTTTAAAAAAAATAATTACTTTGAAAGTAAATGGACTAAATGCTCCAAAAGATATTGGGTGACAGAGCAGATTAAAAACAAGCAAATAAACAAACAAACAATAAAACCAAGACCCAGGGCATCTAGGGGGCTCAGTCCATTGAGTGCCTGGCTCTTGGTTTCAACTCAGGTCATGGTCTTGGGTTTGTGGGGTTGAGCCCCATATTGGGCTCTGTTCTCAGTGCAGAGTCTGCTGGAGATTGTCTCCCTCTCCCTCTGCTCCTTCCCTGCTCATGCATGTTATCTCTCTCTAAAATAAATAAATAGGGACGCCTGGGTGGCTCAGTTGGTTGGACGACTGCCTTCGGCTCAGGTCATGATCCCGGAGACCTGGGATCGAGTCCCGCATCAGGCTCCCAGCTCCACAGGGAGTCTGCTTCTCCCTCTGACCTTCTCCTCGCTCATGCTCTCTCACTGCCTCTCTCTCAAATAAATAAATAAAATCTTTAAAAAAATAAAATAAAATAAATAAATAAAATGTAAAAAAAAAAACACCTAAAACCCCCCACAAGACCCATTTATATGCCATCTATAAGAAACTCATTTTAGACCTAAAGACATCTGCAGATTGAAAGTGAGGGGATAGAGATATATTTATCATGCAAATGGGTGTCAAAAGAAAGCCAAAATAGCAACACTTACATTGAACAAACCAGACTTCAAAACAAAGACTGTAACAAGAGACAAAGACGGACTCTATTTAATAATGAAGGGGACAATCCAATAAGAAGATGTAACAATTGTAAATATTTATGCACCCAACATAGGAGCACCCAAATACATAAAAACAGTTCATAAGAAACATAAAATAACTAACTGTAGTAATACATTAAGAGTAGGGGATTTTAACACCCCATTTACATCAATGAATAGATCATTCAAACAGAAAATCAACAGGATTGAACGACACATTGCATCAGATGGATTTAACAGATACTTTCAAGAACATTCCACCCTAAAACAGAATAAACATTCTTTTCAGGAGCACATGAAACATTGTTTAGATAAAACACATATTAGGTCACAAGTCTCCACAAATTAAAAAAGATTGAAGTCATACCATGCATCTTTTCTGACCACAATGCTATAAAACTAGAAATCAACCACAAGAGAAAAACTGGAAAGACCACAAATACACAGAGGTTAAATAACATGCTACTAAACAACAAATGGATCAACAAGAAAGCAAAGAATAAATGAAAAATTACATGGAAACAATTAAAATGAAAACATAGTGATCCAAAATCTTTGGGATGCAGCAAGAGTGTTTCTAAGAGGAAAGTTTATAGCAATACAGGCCTACCTCACGAAGCAAGAAAACTCTCAAACAATCTAACCTTATGCCTAAAGGAGCTAGAACAAGAGCAATGAAACCTAAAACCAGCAGACGGAAATAATAAAGATTACAGCAGAAATAAATGAAATAAAAACTAAGAAAAAAAATAAGAGAACAGATCAATTAAACCAGGAGTTGGTTGTTTGAAAAAAAAGAAAAAATCAACAGGATTGATAAACCTAGCTATACTCATTAAGAAAAAAAGAAGAAGGGCTCAAATAAACAAAATCACAAATTAGAGGAGAAATAACAA
This sequence comes from Mellivora capensis, assembly GCA_004024625.1. Lineage (NCBI taxonomy): Eukaryota > Metazoa > Chordata > Mammalia > Carnivora > Mustelidae > Mellivora > Mellivora capensis. Next base: position 14,711 of record PISX010031628.1, read on the forward strand.
CCAATGTTACAGAAATACAAGGAATTATAAGAGAAAATTATGAAAAATTACATGCCAACAAATTGGACAACCTAGAAGAAATAGATAAATTCCTAAAATATATATAACCTTCCAAAACTGAAATAGGAAGAAACAGAAAATTGGAACAGACCAATTATTAGCAAGGAAATTGAATTAGTAATTAAAAAAAACTTCCAACAAACAAATTCCAGGACCAGATAGCTGTACAGGGGAATGCTACTACAAGGATGCCCACTCTTGACACTTTTATTGACCATGACACAGGAAGTCTTAGCCACAGCAATCAGACGAGAAAAAGAAATGAAAGGTATCCAAAATGATAAGGAACAAGTAAAATGCTTAATTGACTGAATCACCTAAGTGTCCCTCAATATACAGAAATCTGTTGCATTTCTGTACACTATATAATGAAGCAGTAGAAAGAGAAATTAAGAACCCAATCAATTTACAATTGCACCAAAAATAATAAAACACTGGGGCACCTGGGTGGTTTAGTCAGTTAAGCCTCTGCCTTTGGCTTGGGTTATGATTCCAGGGTCCTAGTATCGAGCCCTGCATTAGGCTTCTTGAACAGTAGGGGTCTGCTTCTCCCTGTCCCTCTGGCCTTCCTCCCTGCTAGTGTTCTCTCTCTCTCTCAAATCAATCAATCAATCAACCTTTAAAATAAATAAATAATAAATAAATGCATCTTTAAAAAATAATGAAACACCTAGAAATAAACTTAACCAAACAGGTGAAAAACCTATACTCTGAAATCAATACAAATATTGATGAAGGAAATTGAAGATGACAGAAAAATATGGTAAGATATTCATGCTCGTGGATTGGGCCAACAGTATTTTAACGAATATTGTTAAACTGCTACCCAAAGCAATCTACAGATTCAATGCAATCCCTATTAAAACAAACAAACAAAAAAACCCAGCAGCATTTTGCACAATTAGATTGTTAGAACAAACAATCACAATTGTTAGAACAAACAATCCTAAAGTTTGTATGGACCCAAAGAAGATGTCAAATTGCCAAAGCAATCTTAAAAAGAAAAAGCAAAGCTGGAGATATCACAATTCCAGACTTCAAGTCATATTACAAGGCTGTAGTAATCAAAATAGCATGATACAGTATGATACTGGCATAAAAATAAACACGTAGATCAGACAGAACAGAACAAAAAACCCAGAAATTAATCCATAACTGTATGGTCGACTAATCTTTGACAAAGCAGAAAAGAAGAGACAGTGGGAAAAAGACAGCCTCTTTATCAAATGATGTTGGGAAAACTGGACAGTCACAAGCAGAAGAATGAACTCGAGTACTTTCTTACATCAGACACAAAAATGGATTCAACATAGATTAAAGACCTAAATGTGAGACATGAAACCATAAAAATCGTGGAAGAGAGCACAGGCAGTTAATGTCTCTGACAATGGCTGAAGCAACATCATTCCAGATACGTCTCCTGAGGCAAGAGAACTAAAAGCAAAAACAAACTATTGGGACCACATGAAAATGAAATGCTTTTGCACAGCTTTTCGTTCAACTAAACTAAAAGGCAGCTTACAGAATGAGAGAAGATATTTGCAAATGACATATTTGATAAAGGGTAAGTACCCAAAAATCTATGAAGAAAGAATACAACTCAACACCCCAAAAACAATTTTAAAGTGGGCTGAGTGAGTCAAGAATATATCATGGGGAATGGACAGTCTCTCCAACAAATGGTGCTGGAGAAACTGGACGACTCTTACAAAATACACAAAAATCAACTCATAAATGGATTAAAGACTTGAACATAAGATCTGAAACCATAAAACTGCAAGAAGAAAGCATAGGCTGTAAGTTCCTTGTCATTGATCTTGGTGATATATATTTTTTTTATTTGACACCAAAAGCAAAGGTAACAAAATCAAAAATAAATAACTGGAACGACTCCAAAACGAAAAACTTCTGCACTGTAAGGGAAACCATCAGCAAAACAAAAAGGCAGTGTATTGGATGAGAATAAAATATTTGTAGATCATAGATCTGATAAGGGGTTAATATCCAAAATATATAAAGAAGTCCTACAATTCAATAGCAAACAAACAAGGTGATGAAAGGGGCTGAGGACCTGAATAGTCCTTTTTCCAAAGACGGCGTACAGACGGCTAATATGTGCATGGAAAGGTACTCGACATCATTAATCATTAGGGAAATGTAAATCAAAACCACAATGAAATTGCACTTCACGCCTGTTAGAATAGCTATTATCTAAGACAAGAAGTAACAAGTGTTGGTGAGGATGTGGAAAAGAATCCTTGTGCACTATTGGATCAGCCACTCTGCAAAAGAGTAGGGAGGTTCCTCAAAGCATAAAAAATAGAACTACCGTATGATCTAACAATTGTACTTCTGGGTATTTATGTGAAGAAC
>PISX010031629.1:0-17171 GCA_004024625.1 Mellivora capensis
TTCTTGTTGATTCTGAGGGGGGTTCTCTGCACCTCCTGGATTTTGATGCTTGTATCCTTTGCCATATTAGGGAAATTCTCTACAATAATTCTCTCCAATATACCTTCTGCTCCCCTCTCTCTTTCTTCTTCTTCTGGAATCCCAATTATTCTAATGCTGTTTCGTCTTATGGTGTCACTTATCTCTCGAATTCTCCCCTTGTGGTCCAGTAGCTCTTTGTCCCTCTTTTGCTCAGCTTCTTTATTCTCTGTCATTTGGTCTTCTATATCACTAATTCTTTCTTCTGCCTCATTTATCCTAGCAGTAAGAGCCTCCATTTTTGATTGCACCTCACTAATAGCTTTTTTTATTTAAACTTTTGGTTAGATTTTAGTTCTTTTATTTCTCCAGAAAGGGCTTTTATATCTCCAGAGAGGGTTTCTCTAATATCTTCTATGCCTTTTTCAAGCCCGGCTAGAACCTTGAGAATTGTCATTCTGAACTCTATTCTGAACATTCAGAACTCATTCTGAACTCTGACATATTCCCAATGTCTGTATTGATTAGGTCCCTAGCCTTTGGTACTGTCTCGTGTTCTTTTTTTTGTGGTGAGTTTTTCCGCCTTGTCATTTTTTCCAGATAAGATTATATGAAGGAGCAAATAAAATACAAAAGGGTGGCAAGGACCCTAGGAAAATGCCCTTAAAGAAAAAATTGAATTAACTGCAAGACTAAAGAATCATGGGGAGAAAGCCATGAATTCTGCGCTTTGCTTTCTCCTCCTCTGGAGTTCTGCTGCTCTCCTTGTTTAGTGAACTTGGTCTTGGCTGGATTTCTTTTGATCTTCTGGGGGAGGGGCCTGTTGTGGTGATTCTCAAGTGTCTTTGCCCGAGGCAGAGCTGCACCGCCCTTACCAGGGGCCGGGCTAAGTAATCCGCTCGGTTTCGCTTTCGGGAGCTTTTGTTCCCTGAGCGCTTTCCGTAGAGTCCGGAGGACGGGAATGAAAATGGCGGCCTCCTAGTCTCCGGCCCGGAGGAGCTGAGATTCGGGGCTCCACTCCTCAGAGAAAATCCCCAATCACTCCCGTCTCCCTCGCCTCTGGCCGTGCTCCGAGCTCACCCAGCCTGCGACCGGTTCAAGGTAACCCCGAGCTGAGAGCTCACTCCTCGGCTCTGTCTCTGTAGCCGGCTTCCTGCTCCGATACCTGCTAGCTCTGCGACACTCAGACACCCCCGATCCTTCTGTGACCCTGCGGGACCTGGGGCCACGCTGACCCCGTGTGGGCTTCACCCCGGTTTAGCCTCTGGAGCGATGTCCCTCCGTGGAGCAGACTTTTAAAAGTCCCGATTTAGTGCTCCATTGCTCTGCCGCTTGCCGGGAGCCGGCCCCTCCCCCGCGGTCTTTCCTCCCGTCGCTTTTGATTCACTTCTCCGCCAGTCCTACCTTCCAGAAAGTGGCCGATTTTCTGTTTCCAGAATTGCTGTTCTTCCTCTCTTTGATCTCCCGTTGGGTTTGTAGGTGTTCGCGATGGTTTGATAAGCTATCTAGCTGATCTCCTGCTACCTGATGTCGTCTCAGCTGCTACTTCTCCGCCATCTTCCTCTCAGCCTCCCTCAATTTAATGGAGGGGAGGGTGATGTTAGGACTTCAGGAAACTGAGCTCTGGGTCTCTGGAAGTTAGGCTGTTGATAAGCAAGCTTCTTCCATGTAAATCACTAGGACATTTGTAAACTGAGGGAGACCCATGTCTTGCAGGATTGTGATCTAAGTTAACTATTTGTTCCTTTAGGGCAGCCAGGAGTGCCTGAGCAATGTCCCGTATATCCCATGGGGCTGGGGGGTGTTGTGAGCTGTCAGCTTCTGCTTTGCCCTCAGCTTGCCTTCTGCTCCCTCATAGCATTGGAGGAGATGCAGGTCCACCCCCCCCTTTTTTTTTTTTTCCTTTGATGGTTTATTTTAATTGAGGCCTAAGTGACCTCTGGCCAGCGCCCTCCAAAACCCTGGTAGAGCCTTGTCCTTCTGCAGCTGGTGGCCCATATGTGGGGGCTGTTTTCCTCTTCTCTATACCTTACAGACTTTATAAATGTTCTTTCTCTGTGTTTGATTTTTGATATACTTGTAACTTTACATGTGGAAGAATGAAGTGGGGCAGAAGGAAAACTGAGGGTGCCCTGGGAACACCCGACTTTTTCATCTCCTGTCCCCCTTATGGCTCTTGCACCTGTATTCATCTCCTGTCCCCGTTATGACTCTTGCACCAAATGGCCACATCCATTTGGTCTCCTTTGCTTCTCACTTGTTCTTGCTAGTTCGTGTTTGCTTCCTGTAGATTAGTGTCTCTTTAGCTTTTTTTTTCCTTTATTGCCCCCCTTCCCCTCTGAGCCTTTTTATTTTTTAATTTTATTTATTATTCTTTTTAAAAGATTTTTATTTATTTCAGGGAGAGAGAGAAAGAGAGTGTGTGTGTACAAGAAGGGGGAGGGTCAGAGGGAGAATCAGACACCCAGCTGAGCAGAGAGCCTGATGTGGGGTTCAATCCTGAGACTCCAGGATCATGACCTGAGCCAAAGGCTGATGCTTAACTGGCTGAGCCACTCAGGTGCCCCCCCCCCCACTTTTTTCCCAATTGTGACTTCTTACTGTGAAATTTTAATACCACAGATACACTGTTTATGTAGTATATGCATGCCTGTGCTTTATGCATAGAGTGAGGTTTTCTTGCCTCCAAGAACCAGCCCTCACCGCAGGCGACCTGGCCTGGTGGAGAATGCTAGATGTGGATTAACTTTCCAGAGGCTCTCCACTGGATGTGCCTCCTTTCCAAACTTCCTCCATTTTCAGCTGCTGTTTTGCATGTACCAGCATCAGAAATATACCTGGTTTAGGATCTAGATGTTCCTCCACTTAATTTGCTTTTAACTTTGAGTTAGGCTCTTTTTATCTTAGGCAGTATTCTGAATACTTAAGAGCACTTAAGTGAATCCCACATTTGCTGCCTTCAAGCTATGTGGTTTTATAAGCCAGTTAGTTAATATCTTTGAGCCCATTCCTCATTTGTGCCATAGGGAAGATACTGCCTGCTTCTCAGGGTAGTGGTGAGGGTCTGATGTTTTTCAGGGTTATGCTTGTATGGGATGAAAGCCAAGGGCTGCTGTGGGCTGCTGACATTTGCTGTGTGCCATGACTGTGGTCTGTGTGTTTGCTTCTGGGAGCAGCCACCTCTACCGGGCTCAAGAAAGGAGGCCACTGTCTTGAGATTCTGAAACCCTGAGGGTAGAGTCTGTCCAGCCATACCTACACACCTCTCCTGCCTTTCTCCGACCCTCTCTCAAACTTGTGTTGGTTGTGGGGATGGGGGGAAGGATTGAGACACAGACCCTTCCCCTGAGAAAGTTGGGTGAGCCCACAGAGGAAGCCAAATACTGATCTTGAATCTGGACATGCTGCTGTGGTGGGCTGCGTGCCTGGGAGGAGGCAGGGGCCACATCTGCCTGGGGATGTCAGGGAAAGCTTCCCAGGAGGTGCCTTTGAGCTGTGGTCTGAAGGAATGCAGGTGTTTGCTTCTTACAGCTTCCTGCATCTCTGTACCAGGCCTGGGTGGGCAGGTGGACTCTGTATCCGTAGAGCACATCCTATGCAAAGTCAGGGGGGAGCACTGAGTCATCGGTGTGTGTCTCTCCCATCCCCTCATCTCAGGCTTGATTTGTGTGACAGCTGGTGGGCGGGGTTCTGCCTGTGGCTGGGGCACAGGGCTTTCTCTGTCTGAGTCTGCTTGGCCCTGATAGGTAAGTATGAACCACAACTTTGGCCCCATTAGCTTTGTACTTTCACCACCTAGACTAAGTGTCCCAGATGGTGGATGTTTATGGGACTTACTCAAAGTGGAAGATTTGGGCTGCAGCTGTCTTTTATTTCCCCATTCCTGGAGGGGTCAGGAGGTGTGGATGGACAGCCCTTGCAGGGAAAGCATGTTCGCATCTGAGCTAGTCTTGCTGTTCCGGTCCTTAAGCCCTGAATGATGCTTCCCATCTCCATCTACTATTTAATCTCCTCTCTTCCTTTGTGGGTCGCACCTCCTCCCAGAGAGAGTCAGGTTATGTCCAAAAGTGTGACTGCATTGCTCTTCTCGCTTTTCTTCCCACCATGATAAGTAATAAAACTTTCCACTAAGCTTCTTGGCCAAGGTTAAACGCCTTTTCTCTGGGTAGGGCTCTCTCTCTGGGTTTTGGCGAGACTGCGTCAGGCCGGTGCCCTGGGAGGGGTGGCTGAGTAAGGCCCGGAGCTTTGGCTATGGGCTTGTTATGATTGGATTGTGCTTTGGGTGGGTCAGACCGTTGCCTCCCTTCTTGAACACCCCTGTGGCCTTGCCACCACCTGAGACATTGTGTTCTCTGCCCTCGGAACTACAAATACCCCTGTGTGCACCTTTTGAGGAGGCTGGCCTGATGTAGGGGCTGCGGGTGGCTCTGTTGCTAACCCCAGAGCTGAGTCCTCAGTGTACCTCTGACTGGCAGAACCCACATCATTAGCATGGGGGCCTGACCTGCTGAGCTCATCAGCCACAGGACTGCAAAGTGTGGTCCCATGGCACTGGCTGAAATGAGTAAACTAACCTCTCGAAGGCTGTGGTGAGCAGTGTTCCTGCCAGCATCTTATTGAAACCACACACCTAATAGGAATCTCATGTGCTAACCAGACTCTTCTGCTCCCTCAGTGCATATCTAAGGAGGACTGAAATCTGCTTTGTGAAGGCCCGCTGGCCTTTGTCCCCAGGAAAGGCAGGCCAGAATGTGGTTGTTTCGACTCTGGGATGGTTTTGGTTTTTCTCTTTGGTGAGATATATACATATAAATATATATATTTTTAATAGCAGCTGCAATTGATTATATAGCATATAATAAATTATGCCATGCATAAGGATTATTGATTGACTCTTTTTATTTATTTCTCAAACAATGCCCACACTGAGTGGTTTCTGGGCAGCTGTACAAAAATAATTCATAGACAGCAAAGTCTGGTAACGTTGCCAACAGGAGTCCTCACCATGGCTTTACCCTTTCACCCTTCCCTCTGGGTAAGCTAACGAGGGAGCCACACCCTCCTGTTACTCGGTGCCTGCAGCTCAGAGCAAGCTGATGGGAGAGAAGGATGGTGGGGTCAGGGCCATTGCCAGCCGGCCCTCCCTGGGGCTAGGTCCTTACTCCCGATGAAGAAGATTTGAAGAACAGAAGGGTGAAGTTTCCCGCAGGGGTGCTGAGTTTAGCCTTGGAAACACGCCAGCTCAATCGGTTAGTATCCTTGAACCCGTCCATTGGGTGAGAGGCAGTGGGTTCTACCACAGATGTCCACCTTCATGGCTTGGGGCCTGTGCCTTGACCATGCTAAACTCTCTGAGCTCTCACAACACAAGTCGAGTTCTAAGAGACCCCTGTGAGTGGAAAGCAGGCAGTAGGCAGCAAGACATGAAATGACTCCGTTCCATCTGCACTGGCAAAGCAGCCTTCGTTCATGAGGGGGTGAGTAGTACAAGTACAGACCTTCGAAAACAGCAGCTTTTCATGTTCGTTGACTAAAAAGCCCCAAGTGTTGGTGCTAACTTCTTGTCACCTGTTAGTCATAACTACCAGGTTAAGTCCAGAGACCTGGGGAAGCATATCCATCCCCCCATATCTACCCACTCAACATTTGTTCACTTACCCAGTATTTATGGGACGCTCACTCTATGCTCGGTGCCATGTTAGACTCTGGGCCTATGTTATTGTAATTTGAACAAGACAGGATATTAGCCTGTGGAGGGGGGCTGTCAAGCAGAGGGTCCGTTCAGTGTCGACATGGGGAGCAGCGGGCAGGAGGCCGTCCTTCAGTCTGGGGCAGGAAGCACTGTGTCCCGTTAGGAAGGCTGCTGCATTCACTCTTCAGCTGTATCCGAATAACCACAAAAATATAGTTTCTTTTTTTTTTTTTTAAGATTTTATTTATTTATTTGACAGACAGAGATCACAAGTAGGTAGAGAGGCAGGCAGAGAGAGAGAGAGGAGGAAGCAGGTTCCCTGCTGAGCAGAGAACCCCATGCGGGGCTCGATCCCAGGACTCTGGGATCATGACCTGAGCTGAAGGCATGACCTGAGCTGAACGCAGAGGCTTTAACCCACTGAGCCACCCAGGCGCCCCTGTTTGTTAGACTTTTAAAAGTTTCTTCTCTTCCCTCACCTGCCTTTTCGTCTTCTATTAGAAACAGAAGAGCCTGGAGTGAGGCAAGTGAAGGGGGTCAGGACAGTCCTGGGCCTCCGCAGAGTTCACCCAGCCTGTCTTATTCTAAGCTTTGGGTGGCTTACACTTTGATACCCTTTACTTTATTATTTTTAAAGATTTATTTATTTTAGAGTGCAGGAGTTTGGGGAGGGGGAGAGAGAGAGGCAGAGAGAAGAGAGAGAGAGAAGCAGGAACAGACTCTGCACTGAGCCCAGAGCCCAGTGTGGGGGCTCAATTTCATGACCCTGAGATCACGACAAGCACTTTTGGAGTAGAAATAGGTGGAACAGGGCTGTTTTAGGCCTTTGCACAAGAAAATGGCCTTTGAGCCCTTCTCCTCTACTTCCTCCTCAGAGAAGCAGGCCATCCATGGGGCTGCTTGCTGGTGGGCAATGTTGTTCTTCTATTTCCAGCTGATTCTGCCAGTTTCAGATGCATGTGGAGGGTTAGTGGTTGGAGGAGGTGTGTCCTAAGGGCTGTACTGATAGCAGGGACTGTCCTTCGCTGATGCCAGTCAGAGAACAAGGCATGGATGACTGATCATGCTGTCAGGAATTTAGTGGGGTTCTTATTTATATAACCTTTTTTTTTTTTTTAATTGGTGATTGTTTTTGCCTATTTTACATCTTTTCCTTTATACCACCTGTCTGCTGTGGATGTGTGTGGTAGAGCTGCCTCTCCCTACCGGGGAGAAGGAGTAGGTGATACAAGGGATAGTGGAGAGTGTGCAGGTAACATGAAGCCTTGTGTACGCCATCTTGGAACAGTACCAAGTGTTGCCTGCCTGTCCTTTTGAGCAGGAGGAAGGCCATGAGGAATGAGAATTGGGACAGAGTTGTGTGCCTCTAAGGTAGCTTTGGTGAGCATAGTTAAATTCATCAGAGAATCTTGTTCCGCTTTTTCCATATTAAAGCCCCCTACTCTGTGGTTGTTTCCAAATGAAAGCAGAACACATAGGCTTCTTCCACATGGATCAAATCATGCTTAATAAAAACGTGGCTGTGTGTATGTGTGTAGCCCATGGAAAAGGATCTCTGGTGGTCAATCCTCTAGATCCTGTTGGAAAAACCTTTTTTTTTTTCCCCCATTTGTTAAAATCAGTAAAATGGTCTTTGGCAACCTTGTTTCTTATAATTGGACTCTGCCCAGAGGTGAGTGTTTGGGGGAAAATTTGAAGCAAATTTATGTGACTGTTTTCTGTGAGCAGTAGGATGGAAAAATAGTAAAACAGAACTGCAGATCTCTCTGATTTTCTTGGAACTTAAAAGTGGCTGACCTAGTCGCTCATCTAAAATGTTCTCTCTTGGGCCGGAGTGTAGGTTTGGGAAAGAATTGTATTTAGACAATATTTTGGAAGAGTTAGCATCTAAAGATGGGATTTACAGCTCATGGTCCACATCTGTCTTTGCCTTAAAGAATTCTTGTTTTCATAAGAAGACCTCAATTCAAGCATTCTCCACTTTTTTACTCGGTGTATTCCTGGAAACATATTTTTAAGTGCACACCAAAAAGACTCACCATATTTCCCTATAGGAATAATAACTAGAATTTGTAATGTCCTTCCTATGTATGCAGATACTGTTGTAAGGATTTTACGTGCATTAACAATCCTCACAGCAAGCTCATGAAATAGATACTGTTATCCTAATTTGACATATGAAAAAACTGAGGCACAGAGGGATTAAGTAACTTGCCTGGGGGCCACACAGCTGGTTAATGGGGACACCAGGATTTATTTTAGGCAGTTGGACTTCAAAGCTTGAATAATTAAGCCACTAAAATATGTGGTTAATGTGTATATATAAACAATATTAAAACATTATTGTGGCTTTTAAGTAAAGATTTACCATCCAGATATGACCAAGAATATATTGTAAAAGCAAAGACATGTTTAATTATTTATTCAATGTCAATAATTACAAAACTTGATAATTGGAGAGAAAAATATTCTGATTCTGCTAAAATGGGAATGAATGTGTCCATGAGATTGATTATGCAAAGTCCTCAATATTGTATAAAGCAGGTAAGATACACTCTTTCTGTGACATCAGTTTGGTTGTGAGTGATATGCTATTAAAAATGTACCAAAATATTTTCATTTAAATCTCTGGTTTGGAGTTTAGAAAGCTGTTTGTGAATTTGAATGGCCCAGTTGTCTCAGTGAGACTCCCGAGAAAACGTGCACCAGCATTTTCTTTTACCTTCACTTCTGCAGGATAGTGTATATAGGGGCTAGTGTTCCAGATTAGTAGTTTTTCCACCGGTTTTCTGGCTTCCATTGGTCTGCTGAAAAGTCAGTTTAGTATCTTGTTGGGGGAATCCAGTGGTCTGGGTGGCTTTGGCTGAAGGCTGGAAAGTGGTTCCTTCTTTCTGGGCGGATCTGGTGGAGTTCTGGGGTTAATGTGGAAGGTCCCTCTGAATCCTGTTTGTCTGTGTTGCACTAAATCCCTGGGGTGGTGAGAATAGTTTGGTTAATGGATCACTAAGTATTATGCTCTTATATGTAAAACCTTTAATAGCAATATCCATATAGCTCATTCTTTTGTCTTTTCCTCCCCGGCCCTCTCCCTCCTTCTCTCTCCCTGGATCCCTCCCTGTCTGCAGCACAGACCCTGGATCCTAGGGGCTTATGGAATATGGGCCTCCTGGTGTGTGCTGGGGGCCCATGGCACGGCCATTATTTTTCTCCACACCCTCATCTCCTTCTGTGTAGCCCAGTTCCGGTCGCTGGTCCTCACATGGCTCTGTTCTCTCCTCCTGCTCTCCACACTGAGGCTGCAAGATGTGGAGGAAGTTAAGGTAAGTGTCGCCGTTTTACCCTTGGAAGGAGACACTGTCTTTGGCAGAGCTTCCATTTGGGAGATGCCTTGTTTTTAGCCAAGAGTCAATTGACGAAGCATGGTGGGGGTCCCCCTGGTGGCCATGTGAGGTTGGTACATGTGAGTCCTGGTGTGTGGTATTCTGCAGTCTTGTGTTTTGGATCTTTGTCCTAGCCATCTAAGGCTGCCCAGGGTGGATCTTGTACCTCTTTTCCTAGTTTAGTAGGCATGGGTGGTGCCAGATGTTGCAGGAACAGAGGTTAAGGAACAGTGGGAAAAGAAAACAATAGTCTTCTCTGCATTTAACAAAAAATCATCTGTAGAGTGCTCTACAATTTATAGGAAAATTTCACCTTCCTTATCTTATCTCATCCAATGCCCATTATGGCCCCTGAGACAGATAAGGCAGGTGTTTTCCTGGCCCAGAAAATCTTAGGAAGTTTTGATATTCTTTCTTTAGTCATATGGAACTGAAATTCTGCAGTGTCTTTATTTTAGTTCACTTGTTCATTCGCTCATGCATTGATTCAAGTGACAGCACTAGGCAAGGTTGTGGGAAAGAACATGATGGGAAAGCTGAGCCAGCAGATGACTTGGTTCCTCTGCTCTTCGAGTGACTGTCTTTCCTACTCGTGAGACTGAGGACAGTCATTTAACCTGAGTCTCAATTTCATCATTTCAAAAATGGAAGTAATAGGTGCTCTGTGTTCCTCATGGAGTTGTTCTGAGGCTCTAATAAGATGATATCTCTTAAGTGATTTTGTAAAAATGGTAGGCTTTTGAAAATTCAGTTATTTTTTCTGTTATATTATCTTAGTTTTTCTTCACTCTCACCAACAGATTGGGGCTAACACTTTAAGCACATATGTTAAAATCTGGGCTTAAGAGAGAAAGTAGGGTAAAAGCTTCAATGGTAATTATCATTTGTTTGGGGATAGTTAGTATCAGTTGTGGGTGTTGATGGTGAATAAATAGTCCATTTATTGTGCAGACTAGAGATTTGAGAAATACTGCCCGAGGGGAACAAATGGCCAGAAACTTGTTGCTTTGGGTTTTCATGCTTTTGCACACATCGTTCTCTCAGTCTTTCTTGGTGGCTGTTACAGTTGCGGGCATGGAATAGAAACTCTTCAGTGCTTAGTTTTTCTGTGGATAGCCCTAAAAGTGTCCCCATGCATCACATTCACCATTCCTCCCTTTGTCCCAGTTTTCTATCTTGTATTCCCATAAATTGTTCTTCTCATTAAAAAAGCAGTACATAAGTATTATGGAAAATATAGAAGCATGATTATAAAATGACCCATAATTTTATTCCTGTTTATACTGTTTAGGTTTTACCACATACATTTTTAGTACATGCTTGTTATTTATTTTTTCATGTTGCATTGTGTACTTCCATGCCTATCTCCTGTAAGAGAATTTAGATACATGGAGGGCAGGGACTGTTTTTCTTTTCTTTTTTTTTTTTAATAATTTTTAAATTTTTTTAATAAACATATAATGTATTATTAGCCCCAGGGGTACAGGTCTGTGAATCACCAGGTTTACACATTTCACAGCACTCACCATACCACATACCCTCCCCAATGTCCATAACCCCACCACCCTCTCCCTACCTCCCTCCCCCCGGCCACCCTCAGTTTGTTTTGTGAGATTAAGAGTCTCTTATGGTCTGTCTCCCTCCTGATCCCATCTTGTTTCATTTGTTCTTTTCCTACCCTCCAAAGCCCCCATGTTGCATGTCCACTTCCTCATATCAGGGAGATCATGTGATAGTTGTCTTTCTCTGATTGACTTATTTTGCTAAGCATAATACCCTCTAGTTCCAAGGGACTTTTTTTCTTGACTGTGTTTCTAAAGCTTCTTTGGCAAATAGTCCTCACCTACATGTGGAGCCAAATGAATAATAGAAGAACAAAAGGAAAAATACGTTGAAGGCAGGAATCCCGTATGACATTCGTAAGCCTCTCTTTGCCTTCTAAATTGCTGGAGGAACTGTCAAAGTCCCCACTGGCTGTAGTTCACCTGCATGTCAAGATGAATCCGAGAGCTGTGTCTCTGGGAGAACTTTCATTGTAGTGCATCAGGCCTAATGCTACATGGATGGATGGTGGTAGAGACACTCCGCCGCCCAGTGCTCATTAAGTCCTTGCTCCAATCACCAGGGAAATTTACCTGCTGCCTCTTTACGGGACAGCTGGTCTACCTGTGGAACAGATCTCCTTCCCAGGGGCCTAGATGCTGTCCTTCTTTGACGCTCAAGGGCTGTTCTCTTTTGGGACTTTGCAGAGAGGCTGGTACCAGACAGAAAACGAGTACTACTTGCTGCAGTTCACGCTGACCGTGCGCTGTCTGTATTACACCAGCTTCAGCCTGGAGCTCTGCTGGCAGGAGGTGCCCTGCGGGAGCAGCTTCTACTCCTTTCCCTGGCTGGTGGCCTATGTGTTCTACTACCCTGTCTTCCACAACGGGCCCATCCTCAGCTTCCCGGAGTTCATCGGCAAGGTAGGACCCCCGGGGAGTGGGCTGATATCTGTAGATCAAGCCTCTGTCCTTACTGGTCGTGGCCATCCAGGAGACGCCTGAGGCTCTGCATTCTGAGGGGGCCCACAGATTGAAAACACGTGATTGTTGTGACTGCTTACATAATAAATGAAATACTTAGGGGGAGTATGTATTTGAAATGAAGGTCGACCTGTCTCTCGGGCCTGTTGGGTCAAGGAACCCTCCCCACCACCCCTGACTCTTCAGTGGTCTCTGGCAACCAGGATTAGTAACTGGGCACAGCCGGGAACTTAGAGTGGATATCCACTGCTGGGAGGTCCTGGAGAAAGAAAAAATTGGATTCTGATGGTATTACTTGGCAAAGTGGAAGCTGTTGGTTGGCAAATACCATGTTGTCTTTTATTGTCACAAACTGCTAATGAAATAACTCTGTCATTGCCTGGGAACTGCTCAGGGTGACTCGGTAAGACAGCAGGGTGGAGTCCGAGGTGGACAGTAGTCGTGTGTTTTGGGCTCCCAGTGCCTGTTTCTGCCCAGGACCCAGCTTCCCTGCAGCCTTGTCTGAACCTCCTGTCAAGCTGCCTTCGTCATTCCTACCTTCTTCTTCCTCCTACTTAGAATTTTCCTTCTCACGCTGCAGCCAGCCTAATGGAACATGTTTAGGAAGTCAATTAAGGTTTAGTAATCGATCATACCTAAAAGCTATGTTTCTTGAGGGACAGTTCTACCTCCCACCACGAAAACAAAACAGTCTCAATGGAGGTGGGAATACCAACACGGGTGCACACACATACGTACACACACAGCACAGCCTACGTGCACATAGAACATAGCACATGCCTGTGCACAGTGCACACATGCACACATGCACACACATATACACACACATGCCTGGGATGAGTTCCAAGTGCAGGGCCAGCAGTACTGATACGTATTTCCAAAGTGCAGTGTGGAAGATGTCCCCTGGAAAAGTAACAGTGTTCTTAGAAATCCCATGTTCTGTCTTAAAAATCCCACACAGGTATTCATTATACTCAAAAGTGTATTTCATTATACACTTTTATATTGTGTATTTATCTATACATTATATACTTGTATATTTCATATGCACATAATAATAATAATGTGCAGTTTAAGAATTGCCAATTAAATTATTTAACTCTTTTATCCCCCATAAATCTTCAAGTGAAATTGATATTCTACGCAGATATGTGTTTAGCATATGCTTTCTTATACCTCAGTTTGGGTTACATATGATCATTCTTCTGTCCTGAAGTAACTTGAAGTTTATGTTTGAAAATTATGTTTAAAATTATTGTGTGAAAGACGGGTGGTTAGCCATGGCAGCTGATGTTCTCACAGTGGGGCCTTAGGAGCAGCAGGATCATCTGGGAACTTGTTAGAAATGTAAATTCTTGGGCCCCCACCTCAGGTCTGGTTCAGACACTCTGGGGTGGGGCCCAGCAATTGATTTTAATAGGCCTTCCAGGTGATTCTGCTGCCGGCTCAAGGTTGAGAACCACAGTTCTGAGTTCCCCGGCCGAGGCGGGGGCTGGAGGCTGGGGGTGACCAGGTTTCTTCCTGTAGGGACTCAGGTGTGGAGACGCTGGTTGCAGCTGTATCTTACCCCTCTCTTTTTCACTCCTTTCAAAATGGGAACACTTGCTAAAAGCAGAGAACTCACAAGGCAAACTGGAACCTTTCTCTGTGGTCTGGGAAGATTCATAGGAAAGTCAGTCTAGAAAAGCCAACATGTTTAGTACGCTGCAGGGCAAATAAAGACAACTGTTAGGGTTCTGCCTGTATAGACAGTCCTAATGGGGCACTGACCCCCTGTGAGAAAAATGGGTCTTGAAGGGAAGCGATTAGCTAGGAAGATAAGCTGGTAGTGAAAGAATTACTTCTTGGAGGCCACGAAGGAAGGGGCTGCTAGGAGGGGAAGAAAGCCAACTGGAAGAACTTAAAAGCATGTCTGCTCTGAACGAGTGTGTGAGTGAATGAATGAAGGTAACAGGAAGTGACAGTGCTGACATTCACAGTTCTTAGGCTGTCTGATCAAGGAGAGCCCCAGAATGAGGCTCTGCCACCAGGGGGCAGCAGAGCCCCACCATGGAAACCAGCCAGAAGGCCAAACTGGTTGATAAAATGACAGTATTAGGCACACTGTGGGGAAAATGTGTCTTTCACCCAAGTTTTTTAGCATGTAAATAGCATCCACAAGATGAGGGAAGCACAGAAGATGTGTCCTCTGTGAAGTAAGGCATGTGAAATTTGCACTTGATCATGAGCAGGTATGAATTTTCCTGTTAAAAGGCCACAGTGCGGGGCGCCTGGGTGGCTCAGTGGGTTAAAGCCTCTGCCTTCGGCTCAGGTCATGATCCCAGGGGTCCTGGGATCGAGCCTCAGCCCCACATTGGGCTCCCCTCAGCGGGGAGCCTGCTTCCTCTTCTCTCTCTGCCTGCTTCTCTGCCTACTTGTGATCACTCTGTCAAATAAATAAATAAAATCTTAAAAAAAAAAAGGCCACAGTGCTTTAGCTTGAAGGTCATCTCAGACAGCATTTAGAGTTTGAGGAACACGTGTCCCATTTTTTTTTTTTAATTTTAAAAAATATTTTATTTATTTATTTGACAGACAGAGATCACAAGTAGGCAGAGAGACAGGCAGAGAGAGGAGGAAGCAGGCTCCTCTGTGAGCAGAGAGCCCAATGCAGGGCTTGATCCCAGGACCCTGGGATCATGACCTGAGCTGAAGGCAGAGGCTTTAACCCACTGAGCCACCCAGGCGCCCTGCCCCAACTCAGCTAGGGCTGATGCTAGAGGACAGACTGGCTGGGGGCAGGTTTAATCAGCAAGGGCACTTACACACAAGGCTTGTTTATTCGCTTAGCCTAGAGCCTGGGGCCCCCACTTCTTCCTCTAAGCAGGCTGAATTGTTTAGTGGGGACTGGTGTGGGGGAGGACAGTGAGGCAGAGTGTGGTAGACGAGGGGGCTTTTCCTCAATGAGGGCTGTGCTCCTACCCCCAGTGGACAAGCCAGTGCTCAAACAGTTATCTTGCCTGGTGGCTAAGGGCAAAGGCCCTGGAGCCCAACCCTGTTGTCAGGGTTTGAATTCCTGCTTTGCTCTGGCTTGAGAGTGTTTGGTGAATTATTTATCTTATTTGTTTGTTTTTTTAAAGACTTTATTTATTTATTTGACAGACAGAGATCACAAGTAGGCAGAGAGGCAGGCAGAGAGAGAGAGAGGAGGAAGCAGGCTCCCCGCTGAGCAGAGAGCCCGATGTGGGGTTCGATCCCAGGACCCTGGGATCATGATCTGAGCGGAAGGCAGAGGCTTTAACCCACTGAGCCACCCAGGTGCCCCTCCTTATCTTATCTGTGACTCTTGTTACCTTATCAGTGAAATGGGAAGAATAATAGTACCTCCGTCACAGGATTGTTAGGGGGATTAAGTGATTTCCTAAAGGTAACGTAGCTTCACATGTAAATGCTGTGAGGTGTTAATGATTACTGTTACTGTTTGCCGGAAGCAGCTGGCAATTCTGGGGAAGTTATTGGAGGAGGTCATGAGGCTCTGACTGCTGGTTGACCCACAAGCTGAACCCAGGCAGTCAGAGGCTCCTCATGCCTTCCCGTCCTTAGAGTGTGCATTCCATCTGCTGTTCCCCACTAGGAGCTATTTCAAGGACACAGACTTTAGAGAGTAAGGTGTCACTGAGAACCTCTCGACTGAATATGTGATCGAACCCAGTTAAGGCCTCTATATAAACTTTTGAGATTGGGTAGGCGGGAGTGGAGATTTGCAGCTACTCGAGACCCGCCTTGTGTGTAAGTTCTTCTGCTCATTACACCTGCCACCTACCAATCCGGAGCACTCTGCATCTTCGTTTTCTCCCTGCCTTCCCCATAGAGGGACCAGTTTCTGATTTCACCCCAGGAAGCTCCCGAGGTTGTGAACTAACATAGGTTTAGGCCAGAACCAAGACCCAGGGCGTCCCGTCACATCAGTGGGCATGGCAGCACGGGATCCTGGGCAGTGGCCATTCTTGGCCTTAGAAGGGGCCAGTCTGTCAGTTCTGTCTCTTCAGGAGAGAGAGGCAGGTGGTCACTGCAGGTGCCAGGGTAGGCCCAGCCCTTGAGTGTCTAGGGTCAGTAAGAGGTGGGCAAGCAGGCTGAGTCCCAGATATGCCGCTCAGGGTTTGGGGCAGGCTCTGGCTCTGGAGACCACCTGGAATAATACAGACTGTAATTCATAACAGCCACTGGGCCCCTGCTCCAAGCCAGACTTGGTATGTGCGAACTCCTTCATCCTTATAGTTACCACCACGTCACAGATGGTGACACAGGGACAAAGAGAGGCTAATTGAATGCAGATCAGGGTGGAAGCCCCACGGGAGTTAGAGGACGCGGTGTCACCTGGTAGACATCTGGGTCTGAAGGCTCAAGCTGGCTGGGGCAGGTCCCAGTCCTTGGCAGCTGCTTTTGGCTACGGTATCCCACTGGCTGTAGTCTGGATGCCTGGGGAGGGGGAGAGGAGGGCTCATTGCAGAAGGCTTTGTTGGGAGTAGGGTAGGGTCTGTGACCATGGATTGGAGAGCCGTTCTTCCATCACAAAGGATAGGACTCCTGGCTGTGGTGCCCTTGACCCAAGTGCAGAGATGGGAGCAGAGTTGGTGCAGTTGAACCCTGGCTCCAGGGAAGACTTTGGCTGGTGCTCTTAAGCATCTGTATTATTAGTGTGTGAAGGAAAAGACCCTTTCATCTTTGAGAACTGTCATCTTTAGTCATCAGACTGTCTTTGAAAGGCTTCGACATTCCTTTTTATGCAATTTGCATGAAATGAGGTTTTGAAATATAATGTGTTTTAAAATGCACTTTGCAGATGAGTTAATGTGTATTTTTTAGTGGAGGCTTAACTAAAAATTCCCACTGATGGCAGTTTCCAGTGGTCTGAAGGTTGGCACTCCCTGAGTTTGAGATCTTGCAAATGAAATGCTTGCATGCAGACAAGAGAGCAACCCTGCTCATTAGGTGAGCTGTGTATGGCATATCTTTTCTTTCTGCTGGATCGACAAGGGACAAATGCTGAATTTTTTTTTTAAATAAAAGGGAGTCAACTAGATTGAAGGGATAAATGGGCTGAATCATATGACTCTAAAGAAAATTGAATAACCATTTTTTAAAGTACGAGCTAATAGAATAAAAAACTGGATTGTTTTCCTTCTCCTGTATTCACTTGTATGATTAAGGAAGACAGTTCTGTTCCTCTGAATGAGGAGGCATCCAGCATCAAAAAGGGGGCATTGCAGAGAAAAGTCCAGCCCTTCTGGTCCAGTGGTGACACATAATTATACCTTATTAAACTGGGTAGGGAAGTTTTGCCCTGGGGAGAGTAGATAAGCCATTATTGGGAAGCAAATCAGCCACAAAATGCACCTCATGTTTTTCCTTAATTACAGATATTTGTGTCATTTTAGACTGCACATTATTTGGGGAGGCTAAGGCAGGCCTCTGAACTGAACTTGAATGGCAATTGCCTGGAGCTAAGAGGTGATTGGGTAGACATGTTTTCCTGATTGCCTGGTGGGGCTCCCCTCCCGTCCAGCTGCTTCTCTG
>PISX010031630.1:0-17157 GCA_004024625.1 Mellivora capensis
TCATCTCTCCAACTTCGACGCGCTCCCCTGCCATCTTGCGTCCGTAACTGCGTCACAGCTGCACCTTGTAAGGTGATGTACTCACAGGCCCCAGGGACTGGTGGGGGGACATCTCTGGGGCCCTCATCCAGCCGACCACGGGGGCTTTTCGCTATGCGGCTGCCGAAGGTTTCTGGCGCCCTGGAGGGCTTCCTGGACCAGAAGCCAAGGAGCCGTCTCCGGCCAGGCCTTGGCCTTGGGCAGCCTCAGTCTGCTCCTCTGTGAAGTGGTGTCCATGCCGCTTTCCCCTTCCTCCTGCCTGGGCTGTTCCGAGTGAGTGTGGCGGTGGGTGTCCGGCTTGCGAGTTATAGCCCCGCCCCGAGCTCCCCCAGGCGGCCAGTGGGTGGGGAGCCCCATGGAGCTGAGCCCCTGGAAAGGGGGGGGAGGAAGAGAGGGGCCCCAGCAGTGACCCTGGGGGGTTGATGTGGCTCACGCTCTGGGTGGCGTCAGGGGAGGTCCCGACGCAGGCCTGTGGCCCGTGTGTGTCCCTGAGACTTGATCCTGCTGGTGCCCGGCGCCCCGGGGGGAGGCTGCTGGCCGGGGCAGGCCAGAGGCGGTGGGGTGAGGGTGAGCCTGGAAAGGTCCAGATGCAGATCGGTGGACTTGGTCCCTGGCTGGGATGCTGGAGGAGTGTGGCTTTGCTGTCAGGGTGGCCCAGGGAGAGGGAAGAGCCCGTCAGTCCAGCACGGTTGCTCAGGGCTCCGTGAGTGACTGGTGACAGGCAGCGGGTGGGCCCAGCACAGACTATGGCTCGTCCTCGGGCGGCAGGACCTGCTTCTCTCCACAGGCCCGGCTTCCTTGGAGGGGCTCTGCCCTCGGTCTTGCTGAGGCAACACCCTCAGTGCCTTCTCTGGTCCCGTGGCCGCTGGGTCACACCTTCAGGGACCAAATCAAGCCTCTGGCCTGGTACTGGCCCCTGGATCCCCTGGGTTCCCTGGGTCCTTCGGGAGCCCTTCAAGCCTCACTGGCCAGAAGCCACTACACGGGGATGGGGTGGGCTGGGCTGCTGGGGAGTGGAGCCCCACAGGGCGGGGAGTAAAAGCACCTGTTCGGGGGCTGGAGGCTCAGAAGCTCGCACGTGGCCATCTGGGGCCTCTACTCAGGGTGCCACACCTGTTGTCGTCGTGCAGTTCCTGAGAGCACCTGCTTCCCCAGACCCTGGACTCCCCTGAGGGCAGACCCTGTTCATACTGTACGCCCAGATATGAGCTGAGGGCTGTCTTCCTGCCGGCATTCAGATGTCCATGAAGGTGCATGGAAAGGATGAGACGGGGGCCAGTGTGCTTGGGGCCATGTCATTCCAGAAGGCCACAAGCGTCCTGCGTGTGGGCCCTGGTGCCGAGCACAGATGGACCTGGCCAGTGTGGTCCAGCAGGGCAGATGCTGGAGAAACACCTGCTGTGCGCGGGGGCGACCAGAGTCCTGATGAGGGACTCGCCTGTGCAGAGGCTGGGGTGGTCAGGGAAGGACGGCCTGAGCACGCGGGCTTCAGCTTGGAGCAGCTGGTACATGTGTGCATCCGGCCCCCTTCCAACCATCTGGCCATCGAGGTTTGCAAATTTCCACCCAAGAGGAGAAGACCAGCACCAGATTTCTCCCGGAAGAGCTGGAGCAGACCCCACCTTGTGTCCCCACAGATGTACCTCTCACTTCCCAGCACCCTGAGAGCAGGGTGCGTCTAGACGGTCCGCGGGTTCCGCTTGACTGGGCAGTGGTCTTTTGCATTGGTGGTCTGCACAATAGTGGCACTTCTGGTCGCTGGCTTCTGAGATCCCATGAGGAATGTGGATGAGGGGGGCTGGCATTGGGGCAGGGGGAGGGTTGGGTGTGGACATGTGCAGAGGTGCTTGTGGTCCAGTCCCAGGAGGAGGGGTGATTCTGAGGGATGGCAGTCCATGGTTTGGCCAAGGAGGAAGGTCAAGGTCATCGGTCTTGAGAGAGAGAAGGGGACCCAATGCCCAGATCTTTGAGGGTAGGGAGCTGATGCGTGGAGAAGGGGAGGGGAGTGGCTGAGGGGCAGCCCACTGACTGTCCGAGCAGACCATCCGTGGCCCTGGGAGCTGGGCACCAGGTCGAGGCCCCGTGGGGCTGGCTTTGGGGGTAGAGGCACCGTTGCAGCGCGTGGGTGGCTTGCCCGGGGTAGAGTGTGGGTGACTGGGGGCACCACAGGACCGGTCACATGTTGTGGGAGAGTGGGAGACATCAGGCAGAGAGCCGTCCTCCCGAGGCTCTTGTGACGAGGACACGCCGTGCCAGGAGCATGTGGGAGGACAGGAAGGGCTCGCTCTGGGGCCTGACAGACCAGACTTGCGGACAGACACGCCTCAGGGGCCCCAGGGCGCTCGCTGTCTGGTGAGGGAAGGAACTTGTGGGATGGACGAAATGCTTGTTCCATTGCACAGAAAGAATACGGTGGACGTTAGTTCTTCAGAATTGCTTTTATTTGATACGACTTACGAGGATAATCAAATAAGGTCACGTTCTGAGTGTGGGTCCCAGAAGTTAATCTTAGCAAATTCTTAAAAAACCATCATCATAATAAGCCAAGAAAAAGTTGAGAGCTCACTCCAGAAGGTACTAAGCATGCCCCGATTTGGCGGGGGTGGGGGTAGCTTTTATTTAGGGAGGGATGTGAGGACCTGGGGCCTCCGTTCTCTGGTCCCGTTTCCGTTCTTCATTGTTTTTAACCAGAATAAACTTCCAGAAACTGTAAACTCACGAGTGTGCAACTGGGTGAGTTTTTACAGAGGCGCCCATCGGCCTCCAGCTGGTTTAGGGGGTCCACCTCAGCCGTGCCCAGAATCCCGGCCCCCCCGCCCGCCCCCTCTCCTGCCCACCCCCTCCCGTGGAGTTTTGCTTGGTTTTGAACTTTTTGTGGTGGAATCCGGCGGCTCTCGGTCCCGTGGGGGAGAGTCCCCGCGGTGCTGGGCGTGCTCCGGGTTACCGTTCCCCGCGCGGGGTCGGTTCCAGGGTGAGAACGCGCCGGCCCTGTCTGTCCTCTCAGAGCGGGCGCCCCGCGGGGGGCCCCTGCACACGGGCGGGAACTCCTGGGCCTTCCCGCGGGCCGCTTCGGGGCGCTTGGAGCTGCCGCGCCTCCCCGCGCTGCTTCCCGGTGCCCCGTGTGGGCTCTTCCCTGCTGGCAGCCGGCTGTGGCCCCGCTGGGTGTCCTGCGGTTTGAGGCGGTTCTGGCGCGGCTGCCTGGGGCGAGTGCGGACCCCACAGCCAGAGGCTCAGCCCGCGGGGCCGCCCCAGCCTCAGACGCCGCCCGTGCTCCAGTGCATCGGGCAGTGACTGGCTAGAACGGCTCCCGGGGCTCAGGAAAACACCAGTTCACTGGCTTCCTGTGATGTGTGCAGCTCAGGAAGGGGCTGATGGAGGCGACGCGGGGGCAGGACTTGGGGCGGTGGGGCTCCCGCGCCCGCCCTGTCCAGCTTCAGCGCCCGGAAGCTCCCCACACCTGGTCAGCTAGGGATGTTCGTGAGGTTTCATCGCGGAGGCGTGATGGATGAAGTCGTCGGCGGTGGGTGCCGGGCTCTGCCTCCAGCCCTCTCCCATCCCTGGAGGCGGGACGTGGCGCTGCAAGTTCCAGGCCTCCAGTCAGGCCTCGGTGTTTCTGGTGCCCCCAGCCCCGTCCTGCTGCTGCTGGGGGCGGGGGGGGCAGCCCCCGAGTCATCTCCTCGGAGCATGGAAGACCCTTCACCCCTCCAGAGGGCCAGTGGCTGTAGGAGGTCTGTGGCAGGAGCACACCTGTGATCAACGTGAATTCACGTACCCCCTTCAGCTCGTGGGGAGTCCCTCCTACACGCCTTTCCCCTCACCGCGGTTTTCGGAAGCTCTATGGTTGATGCCGGCAGAGCTGGCGGGAAGTGGCATCACATCCCGGCCTGGGGTTGCATTTCCTCGTTGCCGCTGACTCATCAGTACCTTCCTGCTTGCCTCGGGCTTCCCTCCGGGCCCACTTGGTGAAGTGCCTGTCCCCGTCCTCTGCCCAGTCTCAGAATCAGGGTGTTTAAAAATAATTTACTTGGCTGTACATCTTTCTTTTAAAGACTTTTATTTATATGAGAGACAGAAAGAGAGCGAGCGTAAGCACGAGGAGGAGAGGGAGAGGAAGAAGCAGGCTTCCCGCTGAGCACCGTGCGGGGCTCCATCCGGGGACCGAGACCATGACCCGAGCTGAAGGCAGATGCTTCACCGACTGAGCCCCCGGGCGCCCCGAGGCCGCGTACCTCTTTTACTGATGTGTACGGGCCCTCAGTGTGTTTTGGACGAGATCTTTGATCGTCACAGATTTGCTCCTACACTCGGCCGCTTGCCTCTTCACTCTTTTCATGAAGAAAATGGGATGTCACGATTAGTGCTTTTCCTACCGTGTTGAAGAAATGCCTCTGTGCCCCAGGGGCCTGAACGTCCTCTCTCGGGCCAAGATCGAGAGCTGTCATTCTTCCTGCGACTCCAGGCGGGGGGGAGCGCCGCGCCGTGCTGGTGTGGGGCGGCGGCCCAGCGCAGCTGCCTGCTTGCCCATAACCGTCCGCCTAGGACCGGTGGCTGGGAACCAGCCTTTTCCCAGCACACTTCAGGGGCGCCCCTGTCGGCAGTCAGGTGACTGTCCGTGTGGGGACCCGCTTCGGGGCTTCTGTGCCGTTGGTCTGTCGTACCAGCATCACACTGCTTTAAATCGTCATCAGCTCTAGTGACCGTGAATACCACGCGTCCTGAGTCCTCCGGTGTCGTTTTCCTCCAGGATTACCCCGGCTGCTCTCTGCCTTTTCCATGTCTGTACGGATTTTCCAAGTGGCCTATAAGTCTCCAAAAACCCAGGGAGGCTGTCTGTCTCCAGTTCGGGTCGCCTCTGAGTTCATAGGTCAGCGTGGGAGGACTGACGTCTTCGGGGCGGTGAGGCTTCCGGCCCCGAGCACCCGCGCACCCCTTCTTTCCGTTCCCTCGGTTACGCTTTGTGACCTTCCGTGTGGCCGTCCGCACAGGTTTTGTTAGGGCGCTTGCCTCGTGTTTAATTTTTGATGCCGTCTTAAGTGGTGTTGCCTCCATAGTTCTGTTTGCTGACGTGTATCGGGGAAGGGGCTTCATACTGACTCGTCAAGCAGCCGCGCCAACCCCACGCATCAGCCCCAGGTCTTGTCCGCAGGTTCCTGTGGGTCTCCTAGGCTCGCGGTGTGGGCGAATCGGTTTATTTCCGCTCGCCAGCCCCGCGCCGCTCACCTTTCGCTCACTGGTAAGGACGTTTGTGGAGTGACTTTTTTTCCTTTTGTAAAGCCCCACCATCAAATTAAGGAGCTCTTCGACCTCGTTGAGAGTTTTTGTGCTGAATTGTACCGGATTTTATCAGATGCTTCTTTTCTTCATCTGTTGACACGCTCTTCTCTTTTATTCTGTTGAAAGGTGAATTGGGGGCGCCTGGGTGGCTCCATTGCTTAAGTGTCCAGCTCTTGATATAGGCTCGGGCTATGCTCTCAGGGTTGTGAGACCGAGCCCCACGTCAAGACTCCTCGCTCAGGGGGGTGTCCCCTTCTCCCTCTCCCTCTGCCCACCCCCCCCCCCCTTGCACACAAGCCTTCTCTCTAACATAAATAAATAAAATCTTTTTTTAAAGGTGATTTAACTGATTGGCTTTAATGTCAGCTAACCCCGCATTCCCTTCATGCACTCCATATGGTTGTGATATAGTACCTTTTCTACATTCCGCCAGATTCAGTTAATATTTTGTGTGGTGTTTTTGCAACTGTATTTGTGAGAGAGATTGGGCTATAGTTCTCCCATGTCATTGTCAGAATTTAACTTGGAGGTATATGGGCCTCATAAAATTAAATGAGCTTTTTTTTTTTTTAAATTCTTGAGACAATTTTATGTAAGATTGATACTATTTCTTTTTTTTTTAGGATTTTATTTATTTATTTGACAGACAGAGATCACAAGTAGGCAGAGAGGCAGGCAGGGAGAGAGGGGGAAGCAGGCTCCCTGCTGAGCAGAGAGCCCGATGCGGGGCTCGATCCCAGGACCCTGGGATCATGACCTGAGCTGAAGGCAGAGGGTTAACCCACTGAGCCACCCAGGCGCCCCAGATTGATACTATTTCTAACTCAATTATTTGGAAGAATTCACCAATAGAGCCCTATGGGTCTGGAGCTTCCTTTGTGGGAGTGTTTTAAATTCTGTGTTTAATTTTTAAAATAGAAATATGAGACTTTGTATGTCTTCTCTTGTTATCTTTAGTTAAGTTGTGGTGTATTTTTTTAAATTGTTTATTTATTTATTTGAGGGAGAAAGAAAGAGCACAAGCAGGGGGAGCAGCAGAGAGAGGGAGAAGCAGGCTCCCCACTGAGCAAGGAGCTCAGCGTGGGGCTCCATCCCAGGACCCTGAGATCATGACATGAGCTGAAGTCAGAGGCTTAACCAACTGAGCCACCCAGGCAACCCTAAACCATTTTTAATAGCTATGGATGTTATCAAATTATTAGGAATTTATCTTTCTCTTTTTTTTTATTTTGTTACTTTTTCATCATGTGTTTTGTGCTGTATTAGATGCATACTGCTTTAGGATCATGACATCTGCTTTTTGGATCGACGCCGTTATCATCATGAGAGGTTGCTGTTTAAGATGGAAAATATTATTAGCCTGGGAGTCTCCTTTGTGTGTACATGTGTTGGGGAGCAGGAAAACTTAGTGTTTATGTGGCATCCTTTTCCTTACAACTGTTCTGTGTCAGATTTTGGAAACGAATCATACTAGCAGAAGTTAGTTGTTTTTAGTGTACTCTAGACAGTCTGTGTCTTTTAACCAAAGCGTTTAGTCCATTTACATTTAACATCATACTGATATGTTACAGTTTAAATCTATCTTTTTTTTTAAAGATTTTATTTATTTATTTGACCGACAGAGATCACAGGTAGGCAGAGAAGCAGGCAGAGAGGAGGAAGCAGGCTCCCCGCTGAGCAGAGAGCCCGATGCGGGGCTCAATCCCAGGACCCTGGGATCATGACCTGAGCCGAAGGCAGAGGCTTTAACCCACTGAGCACCCAGGCACCCCTAAATCTGCTATCTTAATAATCATTTTACATCAACCCATCTGTTTCCTTTTGGCCTTCCTTTCTTGGCCACTTTTGATGTAGTCAGATGTTACTCCATTTCTCCCCCCTCCGTTAACTTTGTTAAATGATACTTAAAAAAATATTTTGTAAATACTCTGGCTGCCTTAGAATTATGAAACACATTCTTGGAATGTACCTTAAATATTTGTGCTATTTCCCAGGTAAGACAAGAACCTTACACACTTCAGTTATATGTAACTTCTGTCAGTTTTTATGGTGTTGTTGTTGTGTGTGAACATCACATATATTTTGAACCTCACAAGTCATCGTTAATATTGTTTTTAGGAGCAGCTGGGTGGTTCAGTAGGGTGAGCATCCCACTCTGGATTTTGGCTCAGGTCATGATCTCAGGGTCAGAAGTTCATGTCCCATGTCCAGTTCTGCTCTCATAGGGAGTCAGCTTGAAGACTCTCCCTCTGCCCCTCCTCCGCCCACCCCTCTGCCCCTCTCACTCTCTCCCCTCCAAAATAAATAAATAAATCTTTTTAAAAAAAATACTGTTTTAAATGGTATCCATTCCGATTTACCTGTTTATTTAACCTTCTAGTGTGCTTCATTTCTTCCTGCATGATCGTGCTAATGTCTGAGGCCATTTTTCTTCTGTCCAAAATACTTCCTTTAGTATTTCTTGTTGGCATAGATTTGCTGACAATTGATTTTTGTTTGTGTGAAAATGTCTTTATTTTGTGTTCATTTTTGAGGGCTGTTTTTCACCGGGTACACAGATGTAGGCCATAAGCATTGTTCTTTGAGCATTTTCGGTACGTTGTTTTCTGGCCGTTGTTATTTCTGTTGGAAAGTCACCTGTCGATCTTGTTCCCACGAAGGTAATGCTCACACGCGCGCACTCTCTCTTCTCTTTCTGGCTGCTTTTAAAATGGTCTTTGTTCTTCTATTTCAGCAGCCCTGTGAAAGAGAGGGAAGTATTATTGAATTTATCCCAACTGAGGTTTGTAGAGCTTTTTGGATGTAGGACATAATGTCTTCTGTCTTTTTGGAAAATGTCCATCAGTATCTTTTCAGCTACTGCCCTGTTCACTCTTCCTGCTTCCCCCAGGACTCCATACCCACATCTTCTCGCCATACCCATATGTCTCTTATGCTCTTTTCTGTCTTTTTTTCCGTGCTGGTTTTCTTTACCGTCTGTGCTTCAATCTGGGTATTTTCTACTGAGGTGTCTTGTTTGGTCTAATCTGCTTAAATCTTTCTCCTGAATTACTGGTTTCAATTATTCTGTTTGTTTTTTTTTAATTTCTGAAGTCCTAGGTTATTCAGAGCATCTCTTCTTTTCTGTAGGTCTAGTTCAATGGTGAAATCTTCTCGTCTTACTTTTGAAAAACATTTAGATATCTGGGTCACCGGAGTCTGTCTGTGTTGACTCTTCAGGACACTTCTCTCTCGCTCTCTCTGCCTGGTAATTTTTGATGCAATATCAGATACCGTGTTTGAAAAACTGTAGGTATTCCGAATGATGTTATTTTTCTCTTGAGAGGATTTAGTTTTATTCTGGCGGATGGAATGTGGACAAATTACCTTGATTCAGCCAAGCTGGTCCATTTCCCGTTTTCCTTGAATGTCTTTCAGTGATCTCAGCCTGGAAGGTCTGGGGGTTTCCAGGGCCAGATCTCCAGCTGTTGTCTCCCGAGCACCAAAATCTCTACCTGGGCTGGCTTTTGGTTTTTGTTTTGTTTTGTTCTTTTCACTTAGCAGCTGCTTTCTGCTTGGTTTCTTGGCCTCTTTCCTCGAATTTGTGTGCCCAGGGTCCAGCTGATGCCTCAACAGGCTGACTCCCCCACAGCTTCCTTTTCTGAGGAGTCTTGAGAGACCCTCTCAGGCAGGGGCGACGGGGGCCTGGAGGCCAGAGCATCAGCCCAAAGGGGACTGTTCTCCAGCCTTAAGATCTCATGGGATTTGCCTGGCCAAGCTGTGGCCTCTCTTGGGACCCATCGCCTTTCCTTCTTGTGTCTCCCTTTTGGAATGGGCATGGCCATCCTAGGCCTGTCCCAACGTTGTGTTTTGGAAGCTTGTATCTTGTTTGGCCCCACAGGTTCACAGCTGGACTGGAATTCTGTCTCTGGTGAACGGTGCCTGATTTAGATCAGAATGTGGACGTCAGAGCTGATGCTGGAAGGAGTTAAGACTTTGGGGGCTGTTGAGATGGAATGCGTGTGTTTTGCATGTGAGAAGGACTTGAATTTGGGGGAGGCGGCCAGCGGGGGGCAGAGTGTTATGGACTGAATGTTGTCCCTCAGAACCAGAACTGACTCCAAATGGGACAGTGTTTGGAATGAGGCCTTGGGGAGGGGATGATTGAGGTCAGAGGGCGGGGCCCTCAGATGGGATCACTGCCCTTATAGGGGCCAGTGGGCTGTCTCTGCCCCCGGGACGCAGAGTGAGAAGGCCACCTTCAAGTCAGGAAGAGTCCTCTTGGCAGGACGGGCCTCTGCAGGAGTTCTGACCTCCGGCCCCAGCCTCCAGACGGTGAGAGCTCACTTTGAGTGCTTGTGTCCCCAGTCCCCGGTGTTGTCGGTGTTGTCACAGCGTCCAGGCTGACTGCGACCTCTTTTTAGGCCTGGGTTGTCTTGGGTATCCTGGGCCCCGGTTTCTGTCTCCAGACAGGTGCCCATGAGCTGCCTGCGGGTCTTGCTCTCTGTTTGCAACCCCCTCCCCAGAACTCATAGCACAGCCTGGGGACACAAGGTGGGCCTGGTGACATCCCTCCCCTCCGGTGTCTGTCATTGCTCGCGCATGTGCTTGCTGTTTTCTTGCTGTTGTGGTTTGTTCTTGGAGACGGAATTAGATTGAGGCCCCTCGGCTCCTGGTGCTAAGCCCACATCTTCAGGGCCCAGCTCCTCGTCCAAGCTGCCGCTTCCCGGGGCGCCAGGTGGTTCTG
This sequence comes from Mellivora capensis, assembly GCA_004024625.1. Lineage (NCBI taxonomy): Eukaryota > Metazoa > Chordata > Mammalia > Carnivora > Mustelidae > Mellivora > Mellivora capensis. The sequence continues at coordinate 10,040 of PISX010031630.1, forward strand.
GTGCCCTTGTCGCCGAGGCTCTGTGCTCCCTGCCCAGGCGCTGGCCTTGGTCGTGGGAGAGGCCCGGGTCCTGCTGCGGCGCTGGGCGCTGAGCAGCAACGAGCACTTTTCCTTCTAAGTGAGTCCTTGGAGGAGATCCTCCCCGCAGAAAGGAGTGTCGTTCGGTGTGAATTGATTTATAGTAGGTTACTCGGAAGTTGGTGCCCATTTTTCCACAGAAGCTTTGTGAAATTTTGGTCAGCTGTTTCACTAAAACTTGATTTGGACCATGAAAAGTTAAGGTATCTGTGATAAAATGATTAGAAGTTTGGACTGTTGGGGGTGCCGGGTTGCGGGGGGCCCATTCGGTGAAGCCTCTGCCTTCGGCTCAGGTCATGATCCCAGGGTCCTAGGAGGAGCCCCGTGTCAGGCTCCCTGCTCCGTGGGAGTCTTCTCCCTCTGCCTGCCGCTCCCCGTGCTTGTGCTCTCTCTCTCTCTGACGACTAAATAAATAAAAGCTTAAAAAAAAAAAAAAGAAAGTTGAACTGTTAAATCCCTTCCCCTTAAAACTAACCTCTTAGGACTGGTGTTCCTAAGGGGTGCTGACAGCATTTGGTGAGGGAGGGGCAGGGCAGCTCTGAGGAGCCCCTGGGAGGGCCGTGACCCTCTCCGCGACCCTCGCCCTGGGCAGGCAGCACCGTGGTGCTGGGTGACTGCGCGGGTGGGTTCTGTGTGCACAGCGCCACCAGCCCCTCCCAGCCCCGGCTCCCGTCTGTAGGTGAGCAGCTCTCATTTTAAGGAATCAGCAGCCCGGTCCCCAGGCACGCGCCTGCACACGCCTGCTCACCGCACCAGGTCTCTTACGGGAATCAGACGCCGGCGTCCGAGGCAGGAGGCCTGCATTTGCACAGCCCTCCCACGGCCGTCAGCGCCTCTGTCCTCCACGGGGCCTTTTCCTCTCGAGGGAGAAGTGGCCTCCTGTCCCCTTCCCCAGCCACTGGACGCGCCCTCCACGGTGTGTCAGCCCCCCCCCCCCACCGTGGCATCCTGGCTCCCCCCGCTCAGCTGTTGCGGCCTCACGGAGCGCGTGCCCCATGCCCACCCTGGCTGCTGGGGGAGGGGCCAGCGGGAAGCTCCTGAAGGGGATGCTGAGCCTCGAGGACCACGTCCCCGCCGCTGGCACGTGGGCATCACGCTAGGAGACGCGTGGCAGGGTGGCTGCACGCTGGGCCCAGAGAGATGGGAGCTGAGTGTCGTCCCTGTTCCCCTTGGTGGAGAGGCTCACCATTGCACGGCCTCCGCAGTCCCAGCTCCAATTCACAGTGTGCCCGCAGGTCAGCCCCATGATTTAGCCCGGAGCCTGGGCTGCCTCGCCGCTGCTGGGTGGCCGTGCGGGTAGGCACGGCAGACCGCTGTGGCTGCAGCAGACGGGCCGCGTGCCGCAAGGGAGACCCCTACAGAGCGTGTCTGGGGAGGGAGGCAGGCTTGTGTTCGGGGACGTCCCTCCGTGGCTCCTTGCTCGTTGTAGGCCTGGGACGGGAGCCACAGCTGGGTCCCCTAAGGGACCCAGGGACTGCATGTTCGTCCATACTCTCCATTGTCCTCTGGAACCTCCCAGCCACAGTGCCCACTGGGCTTCCCCACGGCACCAGGTCCCTCCCCGGCAGCCAGACTGAGGTCAGAACCCCGCCCAAAACCCCAGCCTACTGGTTCCAGAAGGTCACGTAGCAGCGTGTCCTAGGAGCCTGTGGGTGGAATGTGCGTTTGGCGAGAACAGGGGGTCCTGGGGCAAGTGTTCTCTGAACCCCAATCCCGGGGGGCGATGTGACACAGAGCTGGGCCCTGCAGGAGCACCAGCCACCACCTCTCTCCCCCGACACGCACGTCTCTGCACAGTCCTGGATGACCGAGGGACCGGGATGTCTTAGCCGTCCTAGCCCTGGCAATGTGTCCTTTGTCTTACTGTTTCGTGTCAGATACTTGGACAGGAGGAGAGCCCCTCAGGGAGCCGGCGGTCCCTGCCCCTGGGGGCACAGAGTCCTGCGGCGTCCCTTCTGCCCTGGGCTACAGTCCACTTCCCACCCTTTGGCCCGAAGCCACCTCACCAGCTCCTTGCCCCTGCTTGGGGCCGGGTCACTCAGCGGGTCACCCCTCCCGGGGGGGGGCGGCATGGGACAGTCCCCACGCGGTGCGCCCCGACGTGTGCCGCATCCGGGCAGCACTCCCCCGGGCTCGGGGCTCTGCGGCCGTCCTCGCGGCGTGGCGCGGGGCTGTGCTGCGCACCCCGGCCTGTGGCCCGTGAACAGCGAGAGAGGCTTTGCCTGCCACGCTGCCCTGCCCCGGAACTCAGGCACAGCCCACGCTTGTCCCCGTGTCTGTGGGACGTGGGGTTTCTTCACACTGTCGCTCCACGCGCTCTTCTTGTCAGAGCCCTCAAGACGCGGCATTGCCATAGAAACTGAGCTCGTTAAAATTCCCTGCGGCCTCCTAATTATAGAATTTCAAAGACAAGCAAAGAGCTTCTTCCAAGGGTTGGAGTTGATGCTGGGGGGAGGGGGAGAGCAGCCCACGCGCCCCGGGCGCCGCCGCAAGCTGCCTCGCCTTCACCGTGGTTCCCAGGCCAGAGCGCTGGCGCCCGGAAGGCCCCTGGCGGCACACGGACCTCAGAGCGCGGCCTTGACCGCACAGCCGAGGCTGAACCTCAGACCCGACGGGACTCTGGGCAGCTGCCTTGTGCCGCGGGCAGGGCCCTGACACCCATGGAGGCCTTTCCTGCCCACCCGACCTGTGTGGGGGACCCTTTCCTGTGGGCACTGAAATCAGGGGGCAAGAAGGGGACACGCAGTGGGGGCACAGAGCCAGCGCCATTCCCAGAGCACCTGCCCCCTGCCGCACACACGTGTTCTCTGAGGACATGTGTTCTTTTTTTCCCTGTTTACACGGCGGTTGTCACTTCAAATCGGGAATAGGGGCCGTGACTTTCCAGGCAGAAACCCAGAATCTGGGAACGTGACAGCTGGAGCTGGTGGCCCACAAGGCGTGCGAGGGCAGAGGATGGCGGGCCCCCACGGAGCTCAGGAAGGCCGAGTGGGCACCACCCCACTGCACCCAGCCCTGCACTTGGGGAACCTTCTCGTCAACAGTCTGAGGTTTGAAAGTTTTGGGGGCTTGGTGGCCGCCACGGTGGGTGTTTCAGGGAACTTTGGCCAGTTCAGAAGTTAAGGAGCTGCGGGGCGCCTGGGGGCTCAGTCGGTGAAGCTTCGGCCTTCGGCCCAGGTCGTGATCTTGGGGTCCTGGGAAGGAGCTCCTCATCAGGGAGCCTGCTTCTCCCTCTCCCTGTGCCTGCTGCTCCCCCTGCTTGTCTCTCACTCTCAAATAAATAAATAAAATCTTAAAAAAAAATTAGGGAGGTGGTAATCCCAGCCCAGTGAGAGAAACAGCAGGCAGACCCCGGGGGGATACTCGACCCAGTGTCTGACCCGCCTCCTCAGTGTCAGCAGGGCCATCCCTGCTGGGATGGTAGAAACGGCCACCACCGAAAGGGGCCCGGGCGAACGGGGCGAAGGGCTGTGTGGGGTTCTCGGTGGCATCTGGGTCTGAACGCGGGCGGCAGGGAGACGCTGAGGAAATCCGAGCAGAGTGTGTGCCTGGTCGTGGCCACACGTCAGTATTGCTCCACGAGTCGTAACAAACGTGCCGCACGCCCGTGAGAGGACACGAGGCGCGCACGCTGTGGGCTCCCGTGCCCTCGCCGCAGTGTCGCCGAAGTCTGGAAGTGTACGGGGGCTGCTCCGGCTGGAGTTTAGGGAACAGCCGTGGTGTTCATCTCCGTCGACGAATACGTCAGTGCAAGTCAGGTGCTGCAGGAGGGGAAGCTGTGCGCAGGTTACGTGGGATCTCTCTGTACTGTCTTTGAACTTTCTGTAAATCTGAAATAAATACATTGCGTGTGTGTATATTATATTTTTATAAGATATTTTTATAAGTGAAGGTTGTCCCCCTGTCCCTTGTGGTTCTTTGTAACTCACCTGACGGCTGCTTTCCAGGCAGTGGCCTGGGCATGGATGGGACACCCTGGGAGGGGGCGTGCTCCCTGCCCTTGCCCGAGGCCATGCCAAGGCTGTGGTGCCTTGCTGGGGTCTGTAAAGCCGGGGGCTCTGCAAATGCCATCCTGTGTCTGCATAGGGTGAGGATAAAGGTAAACACCGTCTTAGAGACCTCGTGTCAGTCGGGGGTGTCCAGAGAAAGAACCGATAAGGTGTGTGTATAGAGGAAAAGAGCTCTGTGGTAAGGAACCAGCCTGTGCAGTTAGGGAGATGGGCAGATCCAAAATCTGAGGACGGGTTGGCGGTCTGCAGACCCAAGAAGAGCCCGAGCTTCAGTTTAAGTTCAAAGTCTGGCTGCCGCAGGCAGAGTTCCCTCCTGCTCGGGGATGCCCGTCATTCGCTCTAGTTGGGCCTTCAGCTGATTGGATAAGGCCCACCTATGTCACGGAGGCCGGTCTGCTTCACTCCGAGTCCACTGGTTTAAATGTCAGTCCCCTCCAGAGATGCCCCTGGGGCTCCTGAGTGGCTCTGGTGGTTGAGTATCTGACTCTTGATCTCAGCTGAGGTCTTGATCTCGGGGTTGTGAGTTCAGGCTTTGCAATGAGCTCTGCACCGGTGTGGAGACTACATAAAAAACAAACAGATAAAAACAAAGCAAAAGGAACACCCTCCCGGTAACATCCAGAACAGCACTTGGCTGCACGTATGGGCTCCCGGCCCAGCCCTGCGGACACAGAGTGAACCCCCGCGTTCGACCCCTTGCCCAGCGGCACCCACACACGTTTCCTTGAAGCCACACTCCACCGACAGCAGGGAGGTCACACTTCTGCCTAAGGTCATGGGGCAGGCAGATGGGAGGGCAGGACCCGGCCTCGGGGGTGCTTTCGTGGACCTCCTGGCAACCAGTAGTGACCCCATGGGCCACCCGTGGGCAGGACCCGCAGCAGGGGACAGGGCCTTTCTTTGGCTACTTAGAGCTTTGTTTCATTTTAAAATTTGATACGCTTTATTTAAAATTAAATTCAGCACCTGCTCCGGGGGGGGGTCCCCCTGCTTCAACCCCCCCCAAAAAAAGGTTCAAATGAGTCCCTAAAGAAGATGGGTCAGAGGGCGACCTCTGAAGTCACTTGTAGCCACACTGTTGCTGCCTGCGGCCCCTCCCACGACTTTTACAGTTTTACCTGTTTCCGTCTAGCGCGGCTCTGGGGCACCCGTGAGGCGTGTCACTCGTGAACCTGCAGAGCACACGGGGTAGCGGACACGTGTGGCCCGGCGGCCACTGGGATAGAGCCTAACCAGCGCCCCCCCACTGCCCCGGGCGCCCCCCAGAGGCCACACCATCCCGAGCCTGGCATTGGTCTAACACTCCCTAGAACACCTTTACCTCCGCAGACAGTGAGCGCCCCTCGAGGGCTCTGGGCCTGCGGGGCCGCGTGCAGCCCTGGGTCTTGTCCCCTCAGGGCTCCCCCTCGTACCCTTGGCCTCTGCCAAGGCATCTTTGTGCTTCTTACTTCAGCGGCTCTAACGGGTTGAAGGCTGTCTGGTCGGGCGTATTTGTAGGTTTCCGTGCGGTGTGTGCGCTGGGCACAAGAAAACCAGCGTGTTGGCACCAGGGTGTCCCCAGCGGGCCAGCTGAGCCCCCCCCGTCTCTCTGTCTCTCCGTCTGTGTCTGTCACTCAGTGCCTTCTCTCTGCAGGACGGCTAGGGGTTGTGAATGCCACATGCAGGGAGGGTTGGGGGCATGCCTGGGGACGTGGGGATGGTCAGTTCTGTGGACATCGGCATGGACCTGCCCCCCACCCCACACCAGCCTTCCCTCAAATCAAGCCAGGTAGGCTGGAAGGGCTGGATACGACAGGACACACCCCGTCATCGGGACAAAGGCCCTGGGCATCACCAGGGACTCCTTAGAGCTGAGGGCCAAAGGGACTGAGGGTGGTCCTTGTGTCCCGTGGCGCCCAGGTGTGAACTTGCAGGTGGCGGAGCAGGAGGTGAAGGCTGGTGCCACCTCCTCCCATGTGTCCCTGTCACGTCTGGGTGCTGCCTGAGAGTCTGTGGCGGGAAACCTCTGAGGAGTCCTGGGCGATGTGTGGGCCTCTGCCAGCCCCCCAGCTGCCACTGCTGGGGGCTCCTGCTGCAGAGGAATCCGGACATCTTGTTTCTCACTCAGTCTCCCGTTTAAAGGGAGGGAAGCGGGCTTTCCGGTGGCCGTGACCTGATTTCAGTAGGGTCAAGCCAGAGCTGGTAATTTGCTTGTTTTGAAAACATTTCATTAGTCTCCACATTGGTGTACATTCGTGGCACTTCCACGACTCATGAAAGTGGCTTTCACTGTGGAACTTTATAAAAGCACAAAGCTTCTCGTTGTGTCCTGAGTATTTTGTTCGTACCGGCGTTTTGCTTCAGAGTGTTTGGAAGGAGCACAGTTACGAGCATTTTTGGGGAAGAACAAAACCGACAGTTCTAGTTAAACACATAATTCCAGCTTTTTTGGTTAGCGGCGTTCCTTCTTACGAGTTTGGATTCTTGAATGCCGTTTTTGAAAGCGACGTGCTTGGTAACCCTCGACTCAGCGTAAGGGCTTGGTGTGTCTGCCTCGCCTCTGCCTCGAGAGCTGTCGGGCGGGGGTCTCTCGTGTCCGAGTGGACAGGACGCCTGGCTGCATGTCAGGCTGACCTTGGACTCCACGTGGCAGCTGCGGCCCTTCCGTGGATGGTGAGGCACAAGCTCGCCGCACCCCAGTGTGGAAAGGGGGCCTGGTTTCCAGGCCCAGAGGGAAGGAGGGTGGAAAGGAAAACAGGGAGGTGGGCTTGGAAGTGCATTGGCCTCTGATGACGTCCCATCCGGACCCTCACGGGGGCCGCCCAGCTGCTGTCCCCCCTCCAGGGCAGCCATCCCCATGGGCACCTCGGGTGGGGTGGGGCTGGCAGGCTTCTGGACTGTTTCCTTACCCCTCTCTCTTGTCCACCCCAGAATCCATCTACCGCCGCGGAGCCAGAAGATGGAGGAAGCTGTACCGCGCCAACGGCCACCTCTTCCAGGCCAAGCGCTTTAACAGGGTAAGTGTCGCCCCTCGGCCCCCAGCTCCCGGGC
>PISX010031631.1:0-17156 GCA_004024625.1 Mellivora capensis
TCTCAAAAACCTTTCAGGTCTTCTGTGTACGTCACAGGATCCACACCATTAGACAAGACGATTCCCAACACATCTTTCCTGGAAAACCTCATCTCTATTACTGGATTCTGCTGAGATGATTGTATGTGTGAGTCACATGCCCAATCTCCTCACCAAAAGATTGTTCAGACACACCCTTGGCCTTCTCTCCAGGACATTTTCCTAAGAGCGAATCTCCCAAGTTTAGCATCTTTTGAAATGAGAATATGCTGAGAGTTTCCCAAATAAGAGCTTGCTCCTTTTTACTTAAGAGTTTCTTCCTTAATTTATCTCTTTCTCCTTGCACTTTACTATAAGCATTAAGAAGAAAACAAGCCATACCTTCAACACTTAGCTTGGAAAACTCCTCCACAAGTAGTCAAGTTCATCCCTTAAAAGTCTATATTCTACAGATTTAATGCAATCCCTATCGTGATACCAACAGCATTTTTCAGCAGAACTAGAATAAACAATTCTGATATTTGTATGGAACCTCAAAAGACCCTGAATAGCCAAAGCAATCTTGAAAAATAAAAACAAAACTGGAGATATCACAATTCTAGACTTCAAGTTATATTACAAAATGGTAGTAATTAAAACAGTATGGCACTGGCATAAAAACAGACACTTAAATCAATTGAATAGGATAGAAAACTCAAATAAATCCACATTCATATGGTCCATTAATCTTCAACAAAGGAGGAATGAATATGCAAAGGGAAGAAGTCTCTTCAGCAAATGATGTTGGGAAGACTGGACAGCTACATGCAAAAGCACCAAACTGGACCACTTACCTTACACCATACACAAAAACAAACTCAAAATGGATCTGAGACCCAAATGTGAGACCTTAAACCACAAAAATCCATGAAGAGAGCATAGGCAATAATTTCCCTGACATCAGTCATAGCAACATTTTCTAGACACGTCTCTTGAAACAAGGGAAACAAAAGCAAGAATAAACTATCGGGACTACATCAAAATAAAAAGTTTCTGTACAGCAAAGGAAACAATCAACAAAACTAAAATGCAACCTACTGAATGGTAGAGGACATTTTTAAATGACATATTCAATAAAGGGTCAACACCCAAAATATGTAAAGAACTGATACATCTCAAAACCCAAACAACAACTAATCCAATTAAGGTGGTCAGAAGACATGAACAGACATTTATCCAAAGAAGTCATACAGATGGCCAACAGACACACAAAACGATGTTCAACATCACTCATCAGGGAAATGCAAATTGAAACCACAAAAAAAGTATCTCACACCTGTCAGAATGACTAAAATCAAAAGTACAAGAAACAATGTGTTGACAAGGATGTGGAGAAAAAGGAACCCTCCTGCACTATTGTAATTCAAACTGGTGAAGCCACTGTGGAAAACAGTATGAAGGTTCCTCAAAAAATTAAAAATAGAACTGCCATGCAATCCAGTAATCACAGTACTGCGTATTTACCTCCAAAATAAAAAAAAAATACGAATTCAAAGGAATACATGCATCCCTATGTTTATTATAACATACGCTACAATAAACAAACCATAGAAGCAGCTCAAGTGTCCATTGACAGATATATGGATAAAGATATGGTACACACACACACACACACGCACACACACAGGAATACTATTTGGCCATAAAAATTAAATCCTGAAGTTTGCAACAACATGGATAGACCTAGAAAGCATAAGATTAAGCAAAATAAGTCAGTCAGAGAAAGAGAAGAACCATATAATCTCAGTGATATGTGTAATTCAAGAAACAAACAAACAAAAATGAGAAAAGAAAAACAGTCAAACCAAGAAATAGACTCTTAGCAATAGAGTACATACGTGGTTATGAGAGAGGAGGTGAGTGGGGGGGGGAGGTGGGGGGAATAAGTGATAGAAATTAAATAATATACTACTTATCATGATGAAAGAAAAAATCTATGTTCTACACAAGTATAGAACACAAGTCAGCCATGATTTCTGTTACAATATAACAAGGATTTCCTTTTCTCCAAGTTCCAATAACATGTTCCTTATTTTCTTCTTAGCCCTCACTAAAGACTATCTTTAACATCCAGATTTCTTCCAATAGTCTATACAAGGGAATTTTTATTTTATTTTATCATGCATCTCTAGATTTTTCCAACCTGTACCCATTATCAAATTTTAAAGCCACTTCTGCCTTTTAGGTGTTTATTTACATTTATAGCACCCCATTTCAAAATCTGTATCTGTTTCCTACCACAAATTACCACAAACTAGATAGCTTCAAACTACAGAAATGTATTTATTCTCTGATGGTTTTGGAAACTAGAAATTCAAAATCTAGTAGGATCATATTTCCTCTGGGGATCTTGGGAAACATCCATTTCTTGCCTCTTCGAGCCTCCAGTGGCTTGAAGCATTTCTTAATGCTTGTAGCCACATCACTCCAATCTCTGTCTCCATGGTCACAGTTGTCGTTAGATTTAGAGCCTACTATGATGATCCCCTCATCTCAGATTCCTTACATTAATTACATTTGCAGAAACCCGTTTTCCAAATAATTTGACACTCACAAATTCTGAGGACTAGGATATGGACATAGATTTTTCAGGGCCACCAACCAGTCCACTACACTGTCATCACCTCATTATTGTAGCTAATTCACTTGTGAGGCTAGTAACAGCTCTGGTCATTTGTGCCCCAGTTCTCACCAATCCATGTGAATTTCTTTTTAGATATCTAGATATTTGTGCCCCAGTTCTCACCAATCCATGTGAATTTCTTTTTAGATATCTACTATTATATTACAAAGCAACCCACAACTTAATGTCTTATATAATATTATCTAATGATTCTGGGAGTTGACTACATAGGTCTATTTCACTTCATGTCAGCTGGGGCACTAGGATGGTTGGAAAAATCCAAATGGCCTAATTCCTATGGGTGCCAGTTGGTACTAGCTATTGGCTGAAGTTCAAACAGGGTTGTGGCTGGGGACCACAGTTCTCCACTACGTGGGCCTCTCCTTGTGTTTTTTGGGGGTTCCTTATAGCATGATGACTTGATTTCCAACATGGAGCATCAAAAGGAAAGAAGGATAAGTTGACTGTTCTTTGAAGGCCTGGGCTCAGAAATATTGGACTAATTATGACAGAATTCTCTCAGTCAGATTAGTCAGAATACCAACCCATATTTAAAGGGAGGAGAAACAAGCTTCAGTTTTCAATGGAAGTACATCATGAGCATACAGAAGTGGGAGATAATGTTGACAACTATCTTTGGAGGCCAGTTACCACAGTCTTCCTTCCTTTACCCCACCAGCAGGTCTACCATGAGTGTTTCACAAGCTTGTCTGGCTGAAAGGGTAAATGAGAGCTGAAATCTAGCTCATGCTCCACTTGCCAATTATTGCTCCACAACCAATTATTGTCTAGAGCAAGGCTATTTCCATTCACAGAAAAGGGTGCTTTTCCCACATTTCCCTATGGAATAATAGTAGCTTTGTCTACCAACAGACCCAGAAGTTAGGACTGTAGCTTCCAGTATGATTACTCAACAAAACCAAGATTGCTAGCACAGGGATTTTGTATTTGAATGGAAAGTATGTTGATCTAAAAGTTGGAAGTTCTTTATTTTGGACTGGCACCTGCTACTTACTAGCTAAGTTGACCTAGACAAGTCACTTAACTCTTTACAGTGGAGTTTCTTCATCTGCATAATAGAGATAGTAATTTTTGCCCCTTATCACTCTCACAGAGCAGTAAGGGTCACCTAATAATACACGTAAGACTACTGTGGAAAATACAGGCTACCTTGTAAATTTAAGTCTTCATCTAGAAAGTATGCTCACTCCCACCTCGTTTTGCAGATGCCAATCCCCTATCTTCATTTGAGAATTAGAGCACAAAGGGCCATGAAACACTGGCCCACAGAAATCTCTCTAACTAGAGGAAATTAGTAAGAATAAGGCACCTTTTGTGATGAAAAGAACGTGTTACTGGAACAAAGATCATCAGATATTATCACTTCTATACCTCATTTGCCAGGTCCTCCCAACTAGGGACCATGAAGAGCCAAGAAACAGTCCTAGTTCCTACAGTATTCTATATTTATTTTCCAAGCCCTCCAGGAGCAAGAATACCAACTGCCCACTTTAAATGAGTGCAGTGCATACTGAAAACACAAAGCACTAGGTAAATGACAGATAATTACCAAGCACACATTGACATTATGTAAAACACTCTGGCATTTTTCTGTGCTGCGATCCATTGAATTGTATCACTCTGATGACCAAATAATGAATTACAGTCCAATTATGAATGCTCTGTGTTTAATGCTAACCTTCTGCTATGTCTCCTCAGTACCTTGACCATGACGATGAGTGCACACATAGGGTGAGTGTGAATGCATCAGATTTCTCATTTTTATAGTTAATGAATATGCTTTTCAGACTGATGCCCCCAAGAATAGTTTTTATACCCAAGTTTGACACGCAAAAAGGATTTATCTGCAGAGTTGCTTCGTTACACAGTTGTGTGGTAGAATGAATTCAGTGTCAATACATAGCTATAGTTACTCTTGGGAGTAGAGACAGAATCCATCCATTGTCCAGCATCATATTAATGCTACACAATAGGACTTTATATCGCTGTAGTGTTGAACTTATTATCACTTATGATTGATAAAAAGCTGTCACTTACTATATGCCAAAGTCTGTGACAAGTGCACTATACATATTTACTTACTTAACCCTCATTCTAAACCCTGCAAGGAAGGTATCTCTATCCATGTTTTATAGATGAGGAATTGGGAGGTAAGAGTTCACCTAGTCTGTCCAATGTCATTCAGGATAATAAGTCTTGGAACTGGGGTTCAAATCTGGGTCACATTACATCCAAATCCCAGGCTCTTATATGGCACTGACTTCCAGGAAATAATGTTAGTTTTTCCTGTAAGCTTCTTATGGATTTCAAAACTCTATAGTCTTTGGGCTAAAGGAAGTAACAAGTCCCATTCATTTCTATCATTCCACACCTTATCTCTAGACGTGAAGTTCTGGGTTTTGCCTCCCATCTGAATTTTAGTGATTCCATATGACTTAGACTTTCCAAACTCAAAAATGCAAAAAATTCTTCAGAGAAGCAGAGAATGTCTCAAACGTGCTAGCCCTTTGGGTAGTCTTGTTTAGACTCAAAATGTCAAGACCATTTTGAGGCCAGACTCAGTAGTGTTTAATATCCCAGAACAATCAAATCCATCTCTAAAAGCACTGGCAAGTTGATGCTAATTTTACTAATTTTTAAAAAAGATTCTATTTATTTATTTGACAGAGAGAGATCACAGGTAGGCAGATAGGCAGGCGGGGGTGGGGGGAGTAAGCGCTCCACCAGCAGAGAGCCTGACACGGGGCTTGATCCCAGAACACTGAAATCATGACCTGAGCCAAAGGTAGAGGCTTAACCCACTGAGCCACCCAGGTGCCCCTAATTTTACTAATTTTTTATGGGATGGAGAGAATTCACATCACACACCAGATGGCCATAACCTAGAAGAACAATTGTATTAGACATCTTTTTTTGCCCCCAGACTTCTCTTCCCTTTATCATCCAGTTTCTGACTTGCTTCTCCCCCTTTCTCTAGTTCTCTCAATTTAGTTCCCTCAGTTTGAGTACCCAACTCAGTAAAATAAGGCCATGTTAAAAAGGAGAGTTGGCCACTAAATAATAATTTTGATTTCTTCCCTCTCACGAAAGTTAGTGATGATACACAGACTCCATTCTACCTACACACAAACACCGCATCCCCCATGAGCACAAGTAAGCACCCTATATAGCACATATTTTGCACACACACACCCGACATGGCACATTGCACATACACCACATTCCACACAGACAGGGGCACTCTCCTTGTACATCACACGTTAAACACACACTGTACCACACACACATGCCGTCTGTATCACAGATCCCATACACATGAAACACACACACCACAGTATACCAGGAAACATCCCCCAGGCTAGACCAAACCTATTAAGAGGAGTGAGCTAAGATTGGGTGCTGCTCTACTATTTAAACAGGGCTTCCAAAACATATGAAAACTTCCATTTCTCCAATATCAAGTTTCTCAAAGTAAAAATTATTTTAAAGCAACTATACAGTCCAGATAATAAAGCAAAAACACTGCTACTCCCTTACAAAAATATAAAATGATCAGGTTAATTAAAATTCTTTCCTAACCTTGAATTTTGAATAAATTTATTGTTATTGTGCCTATTCAATACCATTTGGAATTTAAATAAGAATAAAACATTCACAAAGATATCATTTTCCCCAAAGCCAAATGGCTCAAAAGAATAAATATAAATGCACTAATTTGCAAAATGAACTGAATATAGCATAATACTCATTTCACTGATAAGGACAGGGAACGACGGGAAGGTAGAGTGATAGGAATAGTAAGGTATTGATTTTTTTTTTTTTTACAACTCCCACATGACTTACAGTTTTGTTTTTTTCTTTTTTATTTTAAGCTAATTAACCTATCAGAATCTTAGGCTCTTGGTTTTCAAAGTCAGTACAGACATATAAAAGCTTTAATTATTTAGCATTTCTCTAGAGAAAAGAATCTGTATTATTAAACAACCTTCGGGTCACTCTCATTCACAGAGTATCTTCAAAACAATTTTACTCACAGGCTGCGCTGTGATTTACATCTCCTGAGGTTCATCTTGGTGACACCTTTGCTGGAGAACCAAAGCCTGAGCTCTCTGCACACTGTGGTTCCCAGAATGAGCCAAAAGTGGTTCACTGACTTAAAACCCAGTGAGCCTTGCAGCCTTCTCCACACTGGTGTCTGCCACTGGGGTCACTTTGGTGACCCCCAAACTGCTGTGACTCCTGACCTTCCAGGGCACCTGGGGATAGCTCTGAGCAGTACCATAACCTAGAGACAATGAGGGATGTAAGTGAAAACCCATGTGGTGATTACAGTGGATAACACTGTATGCATCAATTCACTTTTGCTAAGAGTAGAACTTATACGGTCTCATCAAAAAAAACAAAAAAAAAATTAAGTCTGTGTGTGTGTGTGTGTGTGTGTGTGTGTGTAGTGATGAATGGAATTAACTAGAAGGAAGAGATCCTTTCACAGTGTGTTTGTATGGCAAATTATCACAAGCTACACTTTAAATATTTTACAGTGTTGTCAATTACACTCTTATTAAGCTTAAAAATACACACCCAAGTCCTGACTCACTTGAGAGGGGACAGAGACTGAGGGCTGGGATAAATGACTTCATTTAAAAGAACAAACAAGTATCATTTTGCTTCCTATTACCAAGATAAAACATCAACTGTGGAAATTTTAGAAAACTGATGAGTAAAAGGGAAACAAAGATTATGAAGCTGTAATTTTCTGCCAAAAGATAATCACCACAGGCCTCTGGGTAATATTTGTCTCATCCCATTTTTTTCCCTTTACTTACAAACATATTAAGTTGCCTTAACTGTATGCCTTAGGCAAAGGGCATTTACTATACCGTCATCTATTTTATTAAAATGAATAATAGGGGCCCCTGAGTGGCTCAGTCAGTGAAGCGTCTGCCTTCTGCTTGGGTCCTGATCCCAGGGTCCTGGAATCCAGCCCCGCACTGGGCTCCTTGCTCAGTGGGCAGCCTGCTTCTCCCTCTGCCTCTGCCATTCTCCCCTGCTTGTGCGTGCTGTCTCTCTCTCTCTCAAATAAATAAATAAAATCTTCTAAATAAATAAATAATAAATAAATAATTTTGTAAAGAATTAGTGAGGAAATTTATGGATCTGAAATATTCTAAGATACCTAGAATTATGTCCTACGATATAAAGAGAAATAAAACTTTACAGGACTAGGGGCGCCTGGGTGGCTCAGTGGGTTAAAGCTTCTGTCTTTGGCTCTGGTCCTGATCTCTGGATGCTGGGATTGAGCCCCATATCAGGCTCTCTGCTCAGCTGGGAGTCTGCTTCCTCCTCTCTCTCTCTGCCTGCCTCTCTGCCTACTTGTGATCTCTGTCTGTAAAAATAAATAAATAAATAAATCTTAAAAAAAAAAAAACTTTACAGGACTATATATTTAAATGAACTAGAAGAGAATCTCCCACATTTACCAGAGGAAAAATATAATATTTCTAGACAGCGTTATATTAAAAGAACATTTTATATTTCACACCAAAGGGTACCTTCACACATGAGAACTCCAAGTTAGGAGCAACTAAGCCCTGTGAGTTATGCTGAGTGCCTGCAATTTGTAATACAAAATGCTCACCCCATGCAAGTTTCAAACATACAGGGTTGTTTTTTTTAACCACACTCAAAATTTAATATGGCTTATAATTTTTATAGAACTCAATATAAAAAACAGATTAGTTTCATATAAAATACTAGAATTGAAAATTGACACCAGTCTTAACAGTGGTGAGGCAGCCTTTCATAAGCATCTTTGTACTGATTTTCTGCTTGAAGCTGCTGAGGGAACAATAATGCAGCATCAGGAAAGCCCAGGAAGGGGCTAATTGCAACACAGTTCATTAGCCCTGGTGACCACAGAACAGGGGATATTCTAAGAAGCCCAGCCCACAGCAGGATTTGCCTGGGGCTAGAAATACACAGAGAACACACACGCAAAAAATGGCATGGTTTCTGTGTCATCTGCTTATCCATTGACGTCACATGGTTTCCACACACGAAGAACTGATGAATAGATTTTCATTCTTTTTCTTGGGTGTATGTGAGAACATTTGGGTTCTACTCTTAGCAGATGTCAATTATATAATACAACGTTATTGACTATAGTCACCATGTGATAATTAGGTTCTCAGACCTTATTTATCTTAAAACATAAAGCTTGTACCCTTTTATCAACCTCTCCCTACTCCACTCCCCCCCCCCAGGTCCTGACAGCCACTTTTCTACTCTTAATTTACCTTCTTTTATCTTTTTTTTTTCTTATTTTTTGATTCCACATATAAGTGATGCCATGCAGTTTTTGTCTTTCTGTGTCTGGTTTATTTCACTCAGCATAATTTCCTCAAGTTTCATCCATGTTGTTGCAAACGTCAAGATTTCCTTCTTTCTCATGGCTGAGTAATATTCATTCATAGACCTGTAATATTCATTCATGTATATAAACAGGTTTGCACTGTGTGGGTCCACTTACATGAGGATTTTTTTCAATAAACAACAGTTTAGTACTGTAAATGTATTTTCTCTTCCATTAGATTTTAAAATTTTCTTTTCTGTAGCTTGCTTTATTATAAAAATATATTATATGATACATATAGCATACAAAATATATGTTAATCAACTGTTCTTGTTATCAGTAAGACTTTTGGTCAACAATAGGCTATTAATAGTTAAGTACTGGAGGAGTCAAAAGTTATATGGAAATTTCTTTTTTTAAAGATTTATTTATACATATACAAATTTATTTAGATATAAATATCTATAATAAATATATATAATATATAATAAATTATTTTATTTTTATTATTTATTATAAATATATGTGATAAATTTATATATATAATAAAGGAAATTATATATAATTTCCTTTAATTCTTTTTTTAAAGATTTATTTATATATATTTTTAAAGACTTACTTATTTTAGAGAGAGTGTGCATGGGCAGGAGGTGCAGAGGGAAGGGAGAGAGAATTTCAATGGCTCTACACTCATGGCTGAGTGTAGAGCCTGACACAAGGCTTGATCTCGTGACTGTGAGATCACGACCTGAACTGAAATGAAGAGTTGGACACTTAACCAACTGCACCACGCAAGCGCCACATATGTGGAATTTTCTGACTACGTGAAAGGTCACTGCCCCTCACCACTGCATTGTTCAAGGGTCAACCATATATACCACTTCTTTATTCATTCATCTATAACTTAGGCTCTTTCCATACCTCGACTACTGTGAAGAATGCTGTAATGAACACAGGGATGCATATATCTCTTCAATATCCTATCTTCATTTCCTTTGGATACATACCCAGAAGGGGGTAATCCTGTTTTCAATTTTTTGAGGAATCTCCATATTTTTTTCTAGTGACTGCACCAATTTACATTTCCACCAAGAGTGGACCTGAGCCAAAGGCAGCCACTTAACGACTGAGCCAAACCACACGCCCCAGCAGCCCACTTTTGAATGCCCAGCTAAATTCCTTATTTGTTTCTCAGGAAGTCCGAAGAGCCATTTGCCACAACAAGAGGCCAACTTGCTGAGGGAGCCCAGCACATAAACCGAGTCCTGTGTCGGTGCCCACCAGCAAGGGGCAGGCACACCTACAAGGATGGATCAGATGAACAATTATATGAACAAAGTCGAGCTTGACAGAGTGAGCCCACCCTGCAGGCTGAGTCAAAGGTAGAAGAGAATGGAGAAGAGAAGGCGGAAGAAGGGAACTAAGGAGTGAGCCCTCACCCCCCAACCCACCCACCGCTAGGTGTCCAGGCCAGAACCTGAGTGGGGAAAGGAGGAACAAATGGAGACAAGGTGCAGTCCTGTCACAGAGATCCAGAAGCATGTCGTATAGTCCCCTCTCCCTCGTTCCTTCTCACTCTCTCCATCTTGTTAACCAGCCACCATTTCTTAAGCATTGACTTGATGCCTGGTACCAGACCAAGCACTTTACACACATTACCTACAATCTCACAACGAACTTAGGAGACAGGTATGATTACTGTTCCCATTTAATGGATGAAAAAACCGAGTCCAATGAGTTTCCCAAGGTAACAGCTGATGCATTGTGGAATCAAGGATTTTGTTCCAAAGCTCTGAACCATAGTCTAATTTCTGCATATGTACCTTCATTTAGCAAATAAATAAGACCTACTGTGTGCTTACCTTAATCCCACCCAAGAGAAGTGACTTAAGAAGCCACGCTCTCTACTCAGAAGACACACAACCCATAGGGAGAGCCGAGAATCACAGGCAGCGCCCAGTTGCATAAGCACACCAAGTGGCCACTTCTTCATTCCAAATTGTTAAGGAATACAGAAACCAAGGAATACAGGCTTCCTGGTGGACTAGCCGGGGACATGCTCTGGAGAGGGCACGGGCTGCCACTCCAGGTCATTTCTCCAGGTGATCGCTCTTCTCTCATGTAGATGACTTTTTAAAATAATCTTCATCAGAGAGAGAACAATGCTTCTGAAGAGGAGATGAGATCTACACAGGGTGGTCCCTACACGTCAGCGATATTCAGAAAACAGGACATACTTGTTCAACCCGGGATCACATTCACCCAACCCCAGGGACTTCACACTTCCACACACACCACCCTGAGGCCTACCTCGCCTGCCCACTGCTGTATTTGCCAAGCACTGCCAACTCTGCATCAAAGGAGCGGTGGGGAGAGTACGGACTGATAAAACTTTATCCTGGAAAATATTCCACTTGTACTCACCCACTTCCTCTCCTAGACAACTGAGCCAGCCACCTGAAGCTCTACATGAGGGAAAATACAGGGTGGTACTTAGGGCCACCCCTCACCAGTTCTCGAAGGGAAAACTGTAAATATCCTCCAGGTATCCCAAAGCTTGTTCGGATTATGGTGCAAAGAAATGCCAAGAACAGGATACCAAGTGGTCACCTGATAGGCTCACGGCCAGAAGGGATGACAGGTTCCAGCGGCACAATGTTGGACAGATGACATCTGGGAGAAAAAGGAGTGTGAGGGCCTGAAGTCAGCCTGGCCTCGTCCAGAGCAGCCCAGCGCCACAGCACTCCTGCCGGGAGAGGGGCTACTCATGTCTTGCGGAGGGGAAGGAAGCTAACCTGTGCTCAGCAGGAACCAGACAAGCTCCTGAGGACTAACTTGGTAGAAGTTTCTGGCTTCAAGGGCAACAGCTCACATGCTGATTCTGGATACTCTGAGTGGCAAAGACAATATTTAGAGAGACAGCTTTGTATAATCGCACCCCAGGTATACAGGAGAAACCCCAGGCAGGCTCTGCTTTCAAATTATACTGATTTATACCCCAATAAGATGGCATTTGTAAGGTAGCAAGTGACCTGTTAGCGGTTTGGGTTTGGGTTTTGCTTACCAAATTTCTACAGACAGCTCCTCTGTGTATCATGTATGAGTCAGCAACTCAGACATCAGCAGCTGGCTGGTCAAAGTCTCTTCTCAACAGCATCTGAGACACACACACATACCTACACTGCCTACCTAGAAACCACAGACGGCACCACCAACAACAACAACAACAAAATTGGAGCTCCGCACAGATGAGGCAAAGCAACTTCTCAGAGGAGGGTGGGAAGCAAAGGCCTCAGTCAGCTCCAATGACTGATCTCTTCTTCCCCAAGCCACTCCCTCTTTGTCCCAACAGATCCCTCTGTCTTGTTCCTTGCCTCACCCAAGTCCTACCTACCATCTGCACATGCAGCCTGGACACAGGCTGAGGAAGAGCTAATCCTTTTCATGACAGATCGAAAAGGGGTACTGCTTATTTTCTCTAGATTTCTTTTTTTTAAGATTTTATTTATTTATTTGACAGAGAGAGAGCGATCACAAGTAGGCAGAGAGGCAGGCATAGAGAGAGAAGGGGAAGCAGACTCCCCGCTGAGCAGAGAGTCTGATGAAGGACTCCATTCCAGGACCCTGAGATCATGACCTGAGCTGAAGGCTGAGGCTTAACCCACTGAGCCACCCACGGGCCCCTTACATTTATTTTTCAACTGGAAAATTCTGCCCTCAAGGGCCTGCCACATGAGCATGGAATACAGAAGTAAGGTCTCAGAACTCCTGATTTTGTAAGTTACAAAGAAAAGTGTGCGTGGTTTCAAAGGCAGGAAATACCGAGCTGCAGAAAGAGCTCTTGAACTATGGGAAAGAATGGAAATTAGCTCATTCCTTGCAGGTGAACACTTACAATATCCATCCTACTTGAGAGAAACCAGCCTCGTTCGTCACATTTGATCATAATAACAATAATTAGGTAGTTTTGACAGAAAATATGTCCCCAAAGAGAGGCCACACTCAGAGACAAATTTGCCAGCTGAAAACCATCAATAAAAATTTTTTAAACACCAGAGAGCAGCAGTTTCCAGCATTCATTTGCTCAAACATTATGTTCCTCATCCAAAGTTGAATGTGTTTATAAAGGGAAAAAAATCTACAACATTCACCCCACCTCCTGTCCTGATATCTCTGAACATATACAGTTGAATAAAATTCCTTAAGCTCACACTTGAAAGGTCATAGAACAGAGGGGTGAGCCCCATGGTCATTTCTCAGGGGGAGGTAACATGACACTTAAGTGACCACAGTGTGACCTGTAAGCCATACTAGCTTCTAACGTCACCTAAAAAAGAGAGAGAGAGGCAATAAACGGGATGGGTTACCTAAGAAAGATTAATTACACAGACCCAGTTGTTTTAATCCCATTTAGATATATTAGACAAACTGGATGGCATTTTTTTACCCTCCTCTCTCTCCTAACTGCCCATTTAAAGGAATTCATTTAGAATGTTAATAAAGTAATAAATTGGGTTTACTATAAATAATTATACTGTCATATCATCTCTTTCAAGGCTGAAAGATGAGGCTTTCTGTTGCAATTATTTACCTCAATAAACCAAAGCAAAACAATTAAGTATTGTCTTCCACATGAAGGCTCAGGTAATCGCACAGGAGCACTACCCCAGACAGACCAGCGCCACTTCGTGAAACACAAAATAGTTTGTTACTTGGGGGATGGCCCACGGGGCAGAGCCGTGACTCTCACACATTATGTTACTCAAAGGTTCAGTAATACGAAGAGTGTTCTGTGAACTTTCTAAAAAGCTGAACTATTAACTTGGGGAGTTGGGTCAAACCATGCCACACACGAACATCATTCATGACCGTGGGGCACAAGGGAAAACGAAAGAGTTTCTGTGTGCAGGAAAGTGGCCAGGAGAGTTCTGAGCTCAGAGTAAGTCTCTGGCTGGGGGGAAGAATCCAGCCTTCAGGGAAGTCCTCTCCAAGGCAGATACTAAAAACAGATTGGCAGTAGCCGGCTGCCCGGGACACCTCTCTTAAATATCTTGCCAAATCCTAACTAGCGTAAATAACATTTGAAGCAGGCCTGGCCAGGTTTGGGCCCACCTCTTGCTACCTTTATCCAGCTGCTTGAGACACTGGCCCTGTCTAAGCACCGACCAGATGAAATGGGAAGGGAGGACCCACCGATGACTCCCAGCTTCTTCCAGGTCCGGGTGCAGAGGGGTCTTTGCTAAGGCATGCCTGTCCTTTCCCCCAGGAAGCGGCTTCTTTGTCTCATGATCAGTAATAGGTTTTTGCTAAAATCATGTTTTATTACATTCATACAAAATACCTGGCTAGCATAGGTACACACAGCAGCTGCCTAGACTTCAGGGTGAAAGCTGGTAACACAGCTCCCTCTAGGAAGACAGGGAGCCTTCAAAGAGGTCAGATGATGTAACTGACCTTGTAGCTCACAGGGCTTAGGCCTTGCCCTCCCACCATAAACCATGTCTGTGCCTCTCCACCCAGATGCCCTCCTCAGCCCCCACTCCACCTGGGAGGAAATGGTCTTTGCCTTTAAGGGATCACAACTTTGCTAGAAGGTTGGAGAACATATGACCCTGTCACCTCCCCTTTTAAAACCTCCATATGTAATTACTAGAATTAATCTGTGCACCCACCTCTGTGAGCCTGCTGTGTGTTTTCCAAGGCTTTGGAGAGGCAGCCAGTGTTATGGGGCCTTAGGTTTCCAAGCGGCTTGGTAAGATACAGGCTTGGGGTAACAGGGAATAGGGGGACTGAAGAGTCAGCTTCTTGTTTCTCAGCACCCCAGTAATGAAACCTCAACCCCCTATGTTTCTGGTCCCATCGGACCTAAATGATGCCCGCCTGGGTGGTCCAGGGATGCCTTTCCAGTGCCGGCAAGCAAGCATCCAGCCAAACTGCCCCTCACTGCCATCACTGTGCCCTCCCTTTCACAGCCTGGAAGACTATGATTAGACCGTCCTAAAATGCACAGAATTCAAAGTCACTGAGTGTGGAACGTACTCGATGATGCCATAATGGTGTTGTACAGTGGGTGACAGAGGACAGCCACCCTGTGAGTATATCATATCACACAGAGCCGTCAATCACGATGGTGTACACCTGAAATGAATGTAACATTGTGTGTCGACTACACTTCAACTAAAAAAAATAATCACTGAACATCACCTCTAATGCATATGTTTGAACCTTAGCTCTCTTAAAACTTTGCAGCCTCTCCTATCAGAGGAAACATCTGAGGGCACATGGAAGCAGAAAGGCAAAATTTAAAAATCACGTTCAGCGTAGTCCTACTGGATGATCTCACTAGTCAACCCAGGTGGGCCTGAGATTCCCCCCCTTCCAAAGGGAAAACAGGCCAAGAAGTCTTTCCTCCTTCCAGCCCCACAGGATTCCTATAATTATTTGAACCCACCCAGTCATCTGCAGCAAACCAAATGAAAGACGTATGCTGACTCCTGGAGTTTAGGACAAGGCCTTACTTCAATTAAAATGCCTATGGATTATATGCCAGAATGAGAAAGTTTTAAATTTGAATTATTAAGCTTCCAACCACCATCTGAATTGATGTAAATTATCTAATGCTCCACTTTGTTTCCTTTAAAATGGACCTTGGGCTTGGACATTTTGGCTGCGGTGCATATTACTGTCCAGGCACAGAGAACATGAATGGAAGAGCAGTTTCCACTCTTAAGAGTCGCAGCCCTTGACCTCCTAAGCTCACCCCCACCGGGGTCATCCCTTCCTGAGGGCCATACATACATACACGCATGTGTGCATGTGCGTGT
This sequence comes from Mellivora capensis, assembly GCA_004024625.1. Taxonomy (NCBI): domain Eukaryota; kingdom Metazoa; phylum Chordata; class Mammalia; order Carnivora; family Mustelidae; genus Mellivora; species Mellivora capensis. The sequence goes on from PISX010031631.1 coordinate 15,839, forward strand.
GCGTGTGTGTGTGTGTGTTCACAGTGCTTCACACACAACAGTCTATTCATCCCATCAACAAGCATTTACTGAGCCCCTAATGATGAGTATATAAGTTGGCCTTAGAGATACACACTGATGAGCAAGTCCAAGGTCACAGCCCTGGGACAACCTGTGAGGAGAGCAGGTAATCATCTAAAGAATGACTCTACGATGTGGGAAACACTGGGATGGGGGCAACAGGTTATTAAAAATAATACCTCAGGCAGGGACAGCGTGTGAGGTGTCAACAGCCACAGTCTCTCATTCCCACAACACCTTACAAAGGTAGGTGTCTCCCCCTTTCCAAATGAGTGTCCCGAGGCTGTCTAACACCACACACTGCCTCTCTATCAGCATGAGCGCCCACATCATCATTTAGGTCTTAAATCCCCATCATGGTCCCAACGCCGCACCTGGCCAACCGCATGGCTTGTCCAGGCACTGATCAAGATGCCACCCGGTGTTACACGGCACACTGCTTGCCCTGGGAAGAAGAGACCATGGAGATCACCACAAGGAGCGCTCCAGCGGGCGCCACGAGAAGCAAGAGAATAATGACAGCACAAAGCAAGGACCCAGCACGGCACGGCAGTCTGTGGTTGCATAACCCTGTAAGGAAGGGAAGGGGAAGGGGAAGGGAAGGGAAGGGAAGGGAAAATAAAATAAGATAAAAACAGACAGGGAAGCAAACCATAAATCTTAAATCTAGGGAACAAAGGGGAAGGGAAGGAAAAATAAAATAAGATAAAAAAAGACAGGGAAGCAAACCATAAATCTTAAATCTAGGGAACAAACGGAGGGTTGCTGGAGGGGAGTTGGGTGGGGGATGGGGTAATTAGGTGATGGGCATTAAATTAAGGAGGGCACTTGACAGAATGAACACAGGGTGTTTTTTATTTTTAATTTCATTTATCTGAGATAGAGCACAGGTGGAGGGGGAGGGGCTGAGGGAGAAGGAGAAGCTCCCTCCCACTGGGCAGGGAGCCTGACATAGGGCTCCAGCCTGGGACCCTGTGATTGTGACCTGAGCCAAAGGCAGACACTTAACCAACAGAGTCACCCAAGTGCCCCAGCAGTGTGTATTCTATGCAACAGATGAATCACTAAATTCTATCCCTGAAACTAACAGTACACTATACGTTAAATTGAATTTAAATTAAAAAAATTGTAAAAACCTTAAAAAATTGCATATTCTTTTTTATTTTACTTTGTCTCTTTCCTAATGAGCTGAGTGTCCTTTGGAATGCGTTCTTTCTCTCTATACATATTCCCTTTCCCCAAGGCTACCTGTCTCTGT
>PISX010031632.1:0-17160 GCA_004024625.1 Mellivora capensis
CCTGGGAATAAACCTAACCAAAGAGGTAAAGGATCTGTACTCGAGGAACTACAGAACACTCATGAAAGAAATCGAAGAAGACGTAAAAAGATGGAAGACCATTCCATGTTCTTGGATCGGAAGAATAAACATTGTTAAAATGTCTATACTACCTAGAGCAATCTATACTTTTAATGCCCTTCCCATCAAAATTCCACCGCTATTTTTCAAAGAGCTGGAGCAAATAATCCTAAAATTTGTATGGAATCAGAAGAGACCCCGAATCGCTAAGGAAATGTTGAAAAACAAAAATAGAACTGGTGGGATCTCATTACCTGATTTCAAGCTTTACTACAAAGCTGTGATCACCAAGACAGCATGGTACTGGCATCAAAACAGACACATATACCAATGGAACAGAGTAGAGAGCCCAGATATGGATCCTCAACTCTATGGTCAAATAATTTTCGACAAAGCAGGAAAAAATATACAGTGGAAAAAAGACAGTCTCTTCAATAAATGGTGCTGGGAAAATTGGACAGCTATATGTAGAAGAATGAAACTCGACCATTCTCTTACACCGTACACAAAGATAAATTCGAAATGGATAAAGGACCTCAATGTGAGACAGGAATCCATCAGAATCCTAGAGGAGAACACTGGCAGTAACCTCTTTGATATCAGCCACAGCAACTTCATTCAAGATATGTCACCAAAGGCAAAGGAAACAAAAGCAAAAATGAACTTTTGGGACTTCATCAAAATCAAAAGGCTTTCTGCTTCTTATACCATTGCTCAGACTGGGTGCACTCCTGCCCATGCCTGGGAGAACCTGGGGTGAACTCCGGTTGGGATCCCTCCACCCACAGCCTTCCACGACCTGAGTCTCTGCTGGGTGTGAGAGTGTAAGGACCTATTTAGTCAGAGCGATTCCATCTTGGATTAAACAGTCATTTTGTTGTTTATGCAGTAAAACTTAGACTGTCCCTGCACTCCTCCCCCCAGGGGACTTACTTAAAAACAAATCCCGGAAACCAGTCCCAGGTAACAAATCTCAAATACAAGGGTGGGTCAGGCCCGGTGGAGATATCCAGTCAGTGGGGGAGAGGGTGCGCATACTGTCTCCCTAGCTACCAAGGAGTATGGGCCCCGCCTTTTGGGCGCCAATTCTGACCAAGGTGATAGGCTAGGTCATATGTCTACTACAAGGTAAATTGTAATTCAATTGGTCACTTATGTGTGACCTAGCATGACTGTGCAGCTTTCTCTGTGTGTTACAATTTCATTGGCCACCTGTGCAGGGCCAGGCCCAACTACATGGCCTTTTCCCTTAAAAGCTAGTCTGTGAAGCAGAGAGAGTTTGCCCTCTCTGCAAGAGGCGTGGCCCTGAACATTAGGCTTGATTCTTGATGCTTGGCACAGAATAAGGCTTTGGTTGACCTTTGCTTTGTATCAGTCTCACTCCTTTAATCACGGACCCATTATTGGGGGACCTAACATTTGGGGGCTCTGCCGGGATTAAAGGACGAGAACTGAGTCAGCATCAGGATTTCTGGGAAAAGCCTCTGGAGGTAAGATCTTGGGATCCTAACTGTCTGTCTGGTTGCAGAGCTACAAGGTATGGCTCACCGGGGAGAAGCTGGATGCAGCCATGCTTCCCAGGGCTGGAGTGGATGCGGGGATGCCCCTTCCCTCCATGGGTAGATCAGTAGGGGGTTCGAGTCCCCCTAGGCGGTCACCAGGTTCGAGTCCCCCTCGGCAGCCAGGAGGTTTGAGTCCGCCTAGACGGTCAGGGGGCTTGAGTCCCCCTAGGCGGTCAGAAGATCAAAAAATGTCCCCACCGGTGGCAAGTTCTGGGTAAGAACCGCTGGGCCTGAGGTTGTCTTTGTCTTGTCTTTTTGTTGTCTGCTGTGCTGTTTGTTGTGTTTGAAGGACTGGGGCAAGCAGAGAGTAAGGGGACTCTGACTTTCAGTGGCTATAACTGGAGCCAACTGTGGTTAGTCTAACTCAAGACAGAGACTTTAAGAATATTCCCAAGCAGCTGATTAAACTACCTTTGTTTCCAGGACATTCCTTGCCCTCTCTGGCCTGACAGGGACTGCCTAGCCCCCCTTACTGGCGGGAAAGCATGGCATCTGCTCCTCTCTTGGAGTTGATGAGCCCTAGAACTGGGAACCCTTTCTCTGCCTTCTGGTGGCACTTTGATCTGTTCTTCACTGTAGGAAACCAAGAAGAGCACCCCCTGGACCAACACTCCCCACTCCGGATCTTCCCATCCGGGTCTCAGATAAACATTCGAAGTGGAGTGGGCCCAGGTGGAACGTAAATCAGTATTTGAACTAAGTTTGTTGGGTTAATTAGGATGAACATGTCTTTTGAGTTAACAGTAGTAAATGTGAAACTTCAGAGTTTTTACTTAAGGTCAAATAAGCTCTGTTATTTGTTGAAATCTGTTGAAATCTGTTAACAAAGAGATGACTAAACTGATGATTAATTGTCTGTCTTGAAGTTTTAATGGGTAATTGTTAAAGTAGGTTTCAAAGTCTTTGGTAACCTGAAACTTTAAACCAAATGGGATAAAAATTCTAGAGCTCTGGTTCCTGGAACTAGATTTGTGCCTTTGAAATCTGTTGGTAAACATGTTTTGTCTTAACTAATTCATAAATTTGCCATCTAAAGAATTCTGTTGTAACAGTTCACAATTGGTTTATATTTAGTCTTCAGTAGAGGTTAAGGTATTTCTAAGAGTACAAAATTCTGCTAAGTGTAACTAAGACTGATGGAAATAAGGGAAGCAACTCTGTGTGTAGGAAAGTAGGAGGTATTTTAAAAAGAAAGAAAAGACCAGATGCCTGATCCTGTTTGAATAAGAAAGAAAGAAAAACAGCCCCAGGGCCACTGTTGGAGCTAAATCCATTCATAAAGAATGGAAGGGGAGACTGATCACCTCCCATTAGCCAGGGATACCAGGGGTGGGGGGTAGGGGGATGGGGGGTGTCCAACCTGTTTAAATCTGAGGAGTGTCTGACTGTAAATCTGTCTATATGACTCCACGGCTTCAGCTACGGAGTTTGAGTGGGCTGCATCCTGAGTCTTGCAGGGCGTCATATAGCATAATGGTCATCTACTCAGGGAGTAGCCTGGTCTGGGGCTTATATGGACAGACCTTAGCTAAGAAGCTCCTAAGTTCCCAGGAGAGATGCAAGCAGGAAAATATCTGAAAGATCCCCCTCCCTTTTGTCTGTGACATCATTCACAATGGGAAGGAAACCCAGTAAACCCACTACCTTTAGACTGAATGCTTAAGAATTAAAATAAAATACACTGGTTACTTTACCAAGGCTTTGAAATGTCATATTTGAAAAAAACTCAGGTATGACCAGACAGCTTAAAGGAACTAAGGTTGACTTTATAAAACCTGGAGCCGTAAAGCCCTTTGGAACTGTTGGCCTGATACCTTGCTTACAGAGTTCCCAGCAGCCTTACCAGGTGAATAAAGAATGTCACTTCCTGACAGGGGCAGGACCTCAAGGAGAGGAATTCACCCAAATCAACAGGTATTACAGGCATGTCTGATGGCAACTACGTGGCTTGGCTTCTGACCTGGAGAGGCTACTAAAAGTTCAACCTAGAGATTCCTTAAAAGGAGCTCAAGCAAAGCAGTTTCTAAAAGATCTATATGATCACACTCACTGTTCTTGCTGAGCTTATATAAACAATTAGGCCAAGTTTGTTAAAACTGGACTTGTTTTTCAAATATTTGGCTATCTCTGGGAATGAGGGTTATTTTAGACAGAAAAATTAGTTTTAATAACACACTCTTATGGGTGTTAAATTCTAGATTTGATTGCCTTTAAATGTTTGTTTACCTAAGCTAGATAACTTGAGGTAAACTTCAGAGAAGTTGCAGGATAGCTGGTTTAGATGATCTTGCCTTTGCCAGTTAGCCCCAGATATAAGGAGGAAACTTCAGAAAATGGAAGGATTTGAAGGGAAGAATCTGACTGAGTTAGTGGGAATAGCAGAAATAGCCGCTGAGGACTATGGGTCATGCTTGCAGGGGATAAGAGCTCTCTTGCAGACTCGCAGAAAAAGGGTTATCAGGTGTCAGCAACAAAAGCACAGCTTTGTCAGAGCCACGCCACTTATTTAGGCTTTGATGTCCACGAGGGAGTTCCTTGGGGTGGTGGGCTACTGCAGGCTGTGGATACCGTGGTTCTCAGAGATGGCATGACCTCTCTATGAACTGGCTAAGGGAGGACTCACTATGGTAGAGTGGACAGCTGAGGCAGAAGGAGCATTTCAGGAATTACAAACAGCCTTACTGAGTGCCCCAGCATTAGCCATCCCAGACATTACCAAGACCTTCCACTTGTATGTAGCTGAAAATACAGGGTGGCTGAAGGAGTTTTGACTAAGACTCTGGGGCCTTGGCAAAGGCCAGTAGCCTATCGTAGCAAGAAACTAAATCCAGTATCAGCTGGGTTCCCCCTTGCCTCCACATAATTGCTGCCATGGCCCTCCTGGTCAAGGATGCAAGTATATTTACAGAAATGGACTAAATTAGACTATAAAGGGGATTGAATGGGCTAAGACTAGAACAGGAAAGTGAATTATTTCTCAAAGACTATAAGAAATTAGTAATCCAAATACATCAGGGCACTCATTTGGGGACATGCAAGCTTAAAGAGCTTATGGGCAAGCAGTTCCAGATTTTTAAATTAGGGGTATGGCTCAGGATGTGGTTGACAGATGTGCTCAATGTCAGGCAGTAAATGCGGGAGGAACTAGAATGGGAAGAGGAAAAAGAGAAAGAGGTAAGGAATCAGGAATTTATTGGGAAATAGATGTTACAGAGAGGAAACAGGGAAAATATGGGCACAAGTATATGTTAGTTTTTGTAGATACCTTTTCAGGCTGGGTATAGGCTTTTTCTGCCAAAAATGAGATGGCAGAAATAGTAGCCAATAAGCTACTAGAAGAAATCATTCCTAGGTTTGGGCTGCCTCTCGCGATCGGGTCAGACAACGGCCCTGCATATGTGAGTTCAGTCTCACAGGTATTGGCCAAAGCCATAGGCACTAATTGGAAACTACATTGTGCCTACCAGCCCCGGAGCTCCAGGCAAGTAGAAAGAAGAAAGAGATCTTGACAAAGTTAATTCTGGAGACTGGTCATGGATGGATGGATCTCCTTCCTTTTGCCCTCCTTGGGGTGCGATGTACACCCTGCTTAAACAAGGTGAACCCATTTGAAATAATGTTCAGGAGAAACACCCCCCCCACTCTGCTCTCAGCTACAAGAGGTTGCCCTAGCAGAAATGACTGAACAGTCTGTCTAGCCCATGCAGGGTTCCGAACTGCCCACACGGAGACGGAGGTGGAGCCACATCCTTACCAATCCAGGGACTTGGTTTGGATATGCCACCACCAAGTGGGAACCTTGGAGCCTCGCTGGAAGGGACTGTTTACTGTCACCCTGACCACCCCACGGCAATAATAGAAGAAGACATCAGGGCCTGGATTCACGCAGGTCATGTCAAACGACCCGAGAATGAGGACGCCCCCCCAGAGGTGGATGCCACTACTGATGGACCCCGCCAATTGTGGACTAAAGCTACAACTCAAAAACAAACAAACAAACAAACAAACAAACCCAATTAATTCATTAAGTTCATTGTTGCTCCTGTTGTTAAGGTATAGTTGAGAGATATAGACAATTGCAAGATAGAGAAAGGCTTGACATACTATTTCTACACAAAAGGAGGCCTCTGTGTAGCCCTAGGAGAGAAATGCTGTTTCTGGGTAAATCACACTGGAATGATTAAAGACAGTCTGGCAAAAGGGGGGTATAGAACTGGCTGAAAAGTCAAAGATTTGACTAATCTCCAAAGAAAAGGGGGGAATGTAAGGACCTATTTAGTCAGAGTAATTCCATCTTGGATTAAATAGTCATTTTGTTGTTTATGCAGTAAAACTTAAACTGTCCCTGCCTCCCTTCAACACAAGGGACTTAAAAACAAGTCCCAGGAACCAGTCCCAGGTAACAAATCCCAAATACAAGGTTAGGTCAGGCCAGGTGGAGATATCCAATCAGTCTGTGGGGGGGTGCATACTGTCTCCCTAGCTACCAAGGAGTATGGGACCTGCCTTTTGGGCGCCAATTCTGACCAAGGTGATAGGCTAATTCAAATGTCTACTATAGGGTAAATTGTAATTCAATTGTTCATTTATGTGTGACCTAGCATGACTGTGTAGCTTTCTTTGTGTGTTACAGTTTCATACAGTTTCATTGACTACCTGTGCGTAGTCAACTGCATGGCCTTTGCCCTTAAAAGCTAGTCTTTGAAGCAGAGAGAGGTCGCCCTCTCTGCAAGAGGTGTGGTCCCAAATGTGGTTTTATTCTTGATGCTTGGCGTGGAATAAAGCTTTGCTTGGCCTTCATTTTGTATCAATCACTCCTTTTTTAAATTTTTTAATTAATTAATTTTATTTTATTTCAGCGTAACAGTATTCACTCGCTCTTTAATCATGGACCCATTATTGGGGGACGTAACAAGAGTACCTGATGTGGGTGTGGATCCCAGAGAGCAGTCCCGGCAATGGCAGTCATCTGGGTTTGGGCTCACCCAGACCAATATCGCTCGCAGTTTTAGTGGCACTGGGTGGGGGCAGAGACAAGCAGGGACCTTGGGCGACAACTGAGACCATAGCTGGGTGTCTGCACCACCCGTGAGATGATGCGGTGTTGTGTAGTTTGGAGAGGCGGAGTCAGTGTGTTCTACACCATGCAGAGCAGAGCAGACTGAGGCTTCTCTCTGAGGTGGAGTTCAGGGTGCAGTCAGTTTACTTTCCACTAATCCTCCCAAAAGCCACATATAGCTGCTAAAGAACAAAACCTCTAGAGAGCAAAAGCCTGAAAAATAGGTTTCCACAGAGCCAAGGCCCTTGATAGTGGGCAGGGCAACTCAGACCAAGGAAGACTGACTGAAAAACAATGCAACAGACCCCTCCCCCAGAAGACAAGACGAAAGAACAAGAGGACAACCACCACAGGGTCCCCATAAAATTGTAAAACCCCAATATCAGAGGAAAACAGTGTATTAAGCACCTGGTATTGCCTCCAAACCTGTGTATTTCATAGATACAACTTTTCTTTTTTTCTTCCTTTCTTTCTTTTTTAAAAATTTGTTCTCATGATTCTTGTTTTTTTAATTTTTTCAACCTACTTACCATTACAAATAGATGTTTAATATAACATATTCCATAATAACTTTTAAACTTGAACCTTTCATACCTGTGTTTCTTTTTCTTTCCTTTTCTGTTTTATACACATAGATATAAGCTTCAAGCTAATCCTTTTCCCCTATTCAATACTACCCATATATATAAACCAGTTTTAATTTTCCTGTAACTCTGGAAAGTTGAGTCCTTTAACATAGATAACAATATTCACCAAGGGGGAACCAAAATAGACTTCCTCACCCACATGGAGGGTTTATAACCACCTTCCCAACTTATTCTCCTGTTACTGTTTCTGTGTATTTGGTGTTTTTGTTTTTTTTTTTTACTACATAAATCTTATTCTTGGGGTTCATTTTGTCTGGGTGTTTCTTTTTCACCCTTATCTTTTACTTTTGTTGGTTTTCATTTATGTATGTATAAATCTTACTTTGGGAGCTCATTTTGGCAGGGTTTTCTCTTTTTCACTTTTCCTTTTTTATTTATTTTCAGTACTGACTTCCAATTGCTCTGAAACTTTCCAGAGTGCACTTAACCTAGATCTATAGATCCCCTCAACCAGCTATCACAAAAATGACTTGGAGGAGGGATATCCTATAGAGGAAAAATTCAGAGAACATGTTCTCTGCCACAGAACTATTGGATATGGACCTAAACAAAATGTTAGAAAGGGGATTCAGGATAACAACTATGCAGGCAATGGCTAGGTTGGAGAACACCATTAGTGGCAGCACAGAAACTCTAAGGGCAGAAGTGAGGGCTGATCTGGCAGTACTAAAAAATGCTACTGATGAGATCCAATGTAATCTAAATACCCTAACAGCATAAATGAGGCATAAGATTGAATTAGTAATCTAGAATACAAACTGATTGCGAAGAAGGGTCAAGAGGAGGCCTGGAACAACCAGCTTAGAGGCCATGAAAACAGAAGAAGGGAAATAAAGGAAGCCATGAAATGTTCCAACATCAGAGTTATTGGGATCCCTGAGGGGGTGGAGAAAGAGATAAGACTAGAAGGTATGGCTGAACAAATTCTGGATGAAAATTTCCCTGACCTAGGGAATGGAACAAGTTTTTGTGTCCTAGAGGTAGAAAGAATACCTCTCAACCTCAACAAGTATAGAAAGACCTCCAGATACTTAATTTAATTGTGAGATTCATGAATCATAAATTTAGACAGAAGGCTTTAAGGGCACTAGGGGGAAGAGATTATTTATGTACAGAGGAAGGACCATCAACTCTGAGTAATGTCAGAATTGACCACAGAAACCTTGCTAGCGTGTAAGGGCTGGAAAGATGTATTCAGGGCACTAAATGAGAAGAACATGCAGCCAATAATACTTTGTCCAGCAAGATTGACCCTCAAAATGGATGGAGAGATAAAGAGCTTTTAAGACTGGGAAGGATTAAAAGACTATGTGACCACCAAGCCAGCACTACAAGAAATATTAAGGGCGGGGTTTCTATAAAAGAAGGAGGAACCCAAGAATGACATAGACCAGAAATTTACAAAGAAAGTATAGAAACAGGTACTTCTCAGGCAACATCATGTCAATAAAAGTGTATCTTTCAATAATCACTCTCAATGTGAAAGGCCTAAGTGTTCCCAGAAAATGGCACAGGGGTGCAGACTGGATAAAATAACAGGACCTGTCCATATGCTGGCTACAAGATACACACTTGGAACCTAGAGATACATCTAGACTGACAACGAAGGGGTGGAGAAGCATCTTTCATGCCAACGGGCCTCAAAAGAAGGCTGGGGTAGCAATTCTCATATCAGATAAATTAGATTTTAAGCTAAAGACTGTGGTCAGAGATACAGAAGGACACTACATCATTCTTAAAGGGTCTAACCACCAAGATGATCTAACAATTGTAAATATATATGCCTCCAATATGGGGGAAGCCAACTACATAAGCCGCCTGTTAATAAAAGTAAAGAGTCATATTGATATGAATACACTGATTGTATGGGATCCTAACATGGCACTCTCAGTAAAAGATCATCTAAGCAGGAAATCAGTAAAGAAACAAGAGATTTGAATGAAACATTGGACCAGATGGACCTCATAGATATATACAGAACATTCCATCCTTAAACAACAGAATACTCATTCTCCTTGAGCACACGTGGAACATTCTCCAGAATAGACCATGTACTGGGTCACAAAGCAGGGCTCAAATGATACCAAAAGATTCAGATTATTCCCTGTATATTCTCAGACCACAATGCCTTGAAACTGGAGCTCAGCCACAAGAAAAAGTCTGGAAGGAATTTAAACACTTGGGAGCTAAAGACCATCCTGCTTAAAATGTTTGGATCATCCAGGAAATCAAAGAACTTAAATAAGTCATAGAAACCAATGGTAATGAAGACACATCAGTCCAAAACCTGTGGGATAGAGCAAAGGCTGACCTAAGGGGGAAATATATAGCCATAAACCCTTCCTCAAAATTTTTTTTTTAAAAATTCGGATTACACCAGCTCTCTTTACACCTTAAAGAACTGGAGAATCAACAGCAAATTAAGCCAACTGCAAACAAAAGAAAGGAAATAATCAAGATTAGAGCAGAGATCAATGAGTTAGAAACTAGACATACAGTAAAACACATCAATGTAACTAGAAGCTGGCTCTTTGAAAAAAGTTAATAAGGTCAATAAACTGCTGGCCAAACAAATCCAAAGGAAAAGAGAGAGGACCCAAATTAACAAAATTATGAATGAAAAGGGGAGAGATCACGACCAACACAAAGGAAATAGAAACAATGCGCCTGGGTAGCTCAGTTGGGTTAAAACCTCTCCCTTCATCTCAGGTCATGATCCCAGGGTTTTGGGATCAAGCCCCACAGCAGGCTTTCTGCTCAGGGCAGAGACTGCATCCCCCTCTCTCTGCCTGCCTCTCTGCCTACTTGTGATCTCTGTCTGTCAAATAAATAAATAAAATCTAAAAAAAAAGAAAGAAATTATTATCAATAGCTATATACCAATAGATTAAGCAACCTAGATGAAATGGATGCATTCCTGGAAAACTATAAACTTGCAAACCTGGACCAGGAAGAAACTGACAACCTGAATAGAGCAATATCTAGTAATGAGACTGAATCAGTGATCAAAAACCTCCCAAAAAACAAGAGCCCAGGACCTGACGGATTCCCTGGGAAATTCTACCAAACATTCAAAGTAGAATTAATACCTATTTTCCTGAAGCAGTTTCAAAAAATAGAAACAAAATGAAAATTTCCAGACTCTTTCTATGAAGCCAGCATAGCCCTGTTCCCCAAACCAGGCAAAGACCCCATCAAAAAAGACAATTTCAGACCAATATCCCTGTCAAATATGGATGCCAAGATTCTCAACCAGATCCTAGCTGATGGGATCCAACAGTGCATTAAGAAGATTAACCAACATGACCAAGTAGGTTCCCCTTCCTGACATCGTACGGGAGAAGAATGAGACACAAACAAGTCATCTGCAAAAGATAGGGAGCAGGGGACATCAGTAGAAGACACTGTCGACCTGAACAAATCTTCCTCAATCCCATTTTTATTAGATATAGACAGTAATCAACAAAATAGCCAAAGAAGGCTACACATTAATCATATGCCTTGTAGATAAACAAGAAGGAAGGCAAAATATATCTGATGAGCAGTACACAGTTTATAGTTGAGCAAGCACATTCAAAGGGATCATCCAATTAGCGACAGGTGCTCTCAAGGGAAAGGGAGATAACGGAAAAATGGAGCAGGTGGTGTTCCGCCCTGAGCTAGCCTGGCATCCCCAACTGATCAGCTTCAAGGATGAATATCGTCCTCTCCACCAGAAGCCTGTTATCAGTATGTTTTACTTAAGGCTATATCTAAATATGCTTGGTAACTAATATAATTTCTCATGGGTTATATTTTAGGTAATACATTGTTTTGAGACATGGTTACATGCAGGATTTATCCCTGGGATTCAAGAGTGGTTCAACATTCGCAAATCAATCAATGTGATTGAACAAATCAATAAGAGAAGAGAGAAGAACCACATGGTCCTCTCAGATGCAGAAAAAAGCAGGTCACACAATACAGTCTTCTTTCGTAATTCATACTCTTCAAAGTGTAGGGATAGAGGGACTATTCCACAACTTCATAAAATCTATCTATGAAAAATGCACAGCGAATATCATTCTCAATGGGGAAAAGTTGACAGCCTTCCCTTTTTAGATCAGTAATATGACAAGGATGCCCACACTCGCCACTGTTGTTCAACATAGTACTAGAAGTCCTAGCAACAGAAATCAGAAAACAAAAAGAAATAAAAGGTTTTCAAATCAGCAAAGAAGTCAAACTCTCTCTCCTCACTAATGACATGATACTTCATGTGGAAAACGCAAAAGACTCCAGCCCCAAACTACTAGAACTCATACAGCAATTCAGTAATGCAGTAGTATACAAAATTAATGCACTGAAATCAGTTTCTTTCTTATACACTAACAATGAAGATATAGAAAGGGAAATTCGAGAATCTATTCCATTTACTACAGCACCAAGAACCATAAGATACCTGGGAATAAACCGAACCAAAGAAGTGAAGGATCTCTTCTTGAGGAACTACAGAATAGTCATGAAAGAAATTGAAGAAGACACAAAAATATGGAAGACCATTCCATGTTCATGGATCAGAAGAATAAACATTATTAAAATGTCTACCCTGACTAGAGCAATCTATACTTTAAATGCCATTCCAATCAAAATTCCATGGGCATTTTTCAAAGTTCTGGAACAAAAAATCCTAACATTTGTATGGAACCATAAAAGATCCCGAATTGCTACGGAAATTTTGAAAAAGATAAACAAAGCTGGGGGCATTTTGTTGTCTGATTTCAAGCTTTAAGACAAAGCTGTAATCAACAAGACAGCATGGTACTGGCATAAAAACAGATATGTAGCCCAGTGCAACAGAGTAGAGAGCTCAGATATGGATCCTCTAGTCTATGGTCAACTAATATTTGACAAAGTAGGAAAAGATATCCTGTGGGAAAAAAGAGAGTTTCTTCAATAAATGGTGCTGGGAATGTTGGACAACTATATGTAGAAGAATTAAACTCGACTATTCTCTTACACCATACAAAAAGATAATCTTGAAATGGATTAAAGACCTAAACCTGAGGCAGGAATCTATCAAAATCCTAGAGGAGAACATAGGCAGTAACCTCCTTGACATCAGCCACAGGAACTGCTTTCAAGACGTCTCCAAAGGCAAAGGAAACAAAAGCAAAAATGAACTTTTGGGACTTCATCAAGATCAAAAGCTTCTGAACAGCAAGGAAAACAGTCAACAAAACAAAGAGGGAAACCACAGAATGGGAGAAGATATTCGCAAAACACATTATTGAAAAATCTTTTATCCAAGATCTATAAAGAACTTCTCAAACTGAACACCCCAAAAACAGATAATCATGTCACAAAATGGGCAGAAGACATGAACAGACTCTTCTCCACTGAAGACATACAAATGGCTATCAGACACATGAAAAATGTTCAACCTCATTAGCTATTAGGGAGATTCAAATCAGAAACACATTGAGATACTACATTATACCAGTTAGAATGGAAAAAATAACAAGACAATAAACAACAAGTGCTGGAGAGGATGTGGAGAAAGGGGAACCCTATTACACTGTTGGTGGGAAAGCAAGTGGGTGCCGCCACTTTGGAAAAAAATGTGGAGATTCCTTAAGAAATTAAATACAGAGCTACCATATGGCCCTGCAATTGCACTACTGGGTATTTACCCCAAACATTCAGATGTAGTTAGAAGAAGGGCCATTTGTACCCCAATGTTCATAGCAGTAATGTCCATAGTCAACGAACTGTGTAAAGAACCAAGATGTCCTTCAAAGGATGAATGGATAAAGAAGATGTGGTTCATATATACAATAGAATATTATGCCTCCTTCAGAAAGGATGAATACCCAACTTTTGTATCAACATGGTTGGGCCTGGAAGGGATGATGGTGAGTGAAATAAGTCAAGCAGAGAGAGTCAATTATCATATGGTTTCACTTATTTGTGGAACATTAGGAATAACACAGATGAAATTATGAGAAGGAAAGAAAAAGTGAAATGGGGTGAATCATAGGGGGAGATGAACCATGAGAGACTGTGGACTCTGAGAAACAAACTGAGTGTTTTGGAAGGGAGGGGGTGCGGGATGGATGAGCCTGGCGGTCAGTATTAAGGAGGGCATATATTGTATGGAACACAGGGCGTGGTGCATAAAAAATGAATCTTGGAATTCTGAAAAAATAAAATATAATTTTAAAAAGTTTTATATTCACTTGGGTGTGTATGTGTGTCTCTGTGTGTGTTTGTGATCTTCAAACTCTGTATCCACACAACATCCTGGTGCAGGTTTCCTCTTCTTTCCCACGTTGTCATTAACATTGATACTGTGAGTATAGTTCACGATTGAGACTGTACCAGGACTGTTAATTCTCTTGTTTTGCATTGTCGATGCCTCTGTGGGCTCACATCCAGCACGCACTTTATACTGGTTTTGACAACCTTGCACACTGAGCTGGGTGGTCTTCTAATGAACAGAGAGAGTAGCTGGGACTCCTGTAAGGTTCAGATGACATACATGGAGGTATTTGTAATTCATTGGTATTTAGGGATAGGGACAAGCAAGTGTAAGTGACACTGTCTCTTGTGCATGTTCATATAGTTGTTGTCCCAAATTTGTAAGTCAGAGACTGAAGAGGAAGCACAGAATCATGTGTCCAGAGAGGCTCCCTTGGGGAAAAAGCTTGAAGGCATGAAGGACATAGAACCTTACAGGAAACCTGCCCATATCCTCCATCTGTGTCTGCTCCTGCGGCTTAAAGACAGAAGTGATGAGTGGTGTGCATCCCCTGGTGGTCCAGATCCCATCCTAGAGTAGGTTTCTCTCTGGGCTCACAGTGACCTCCCCTCACTGTGTCCTTTGCACAGTAATACAGGGCCGTGTTCTTGGCTCTCAGGCTATACATCTGCAGCTTCAGCGTGTTCTTGCCATTGTCTCTGGAGATGGTGAATCGGCCCTTCACAGAGTCTGCGTAGTGCGTGTAACTGCTTCCATCACTAATACTTGCAGCCCACTGCAGCCCCTTCCCTGGAGACTGGCGAACCCAGCTCATATAGTAACTGCTGAAGGTGAATCCAGAGGCTGCACAGGAGAGTCTCACGGACCCCTCAGGCTTCAACAGGTCTCCCCCAGAGTCCACCAGCTGCACCTCACACTGGGCACCTGCAGACACAAGACATCCTGGTCAGGAAACTGTCACACAGCCATGTTTCTTTCACTCATATTCACTCACGTCCTCAACTTCTCATGTTCACTACTTAGCACCCATTATCTTCTTTTTTTCACGTATGCACCCCAATATCGTGATGTAGGTACCCCCAATTTTGTGACTATTTTACAGGTGTATATGTACACACTGCAGCAAAGAATGATTGTGTGAATGTCCAGGGGTGCACAGCAGGTGAAATTAAGCCCCAGTGTCTAGTCTGTGCTCCTCACCATGGGACCTATTTGCTCCCTTTAACCTTCTGCAGGACATAGCTGGACATGAGATTTGCAGGCTTCCTGAATGTCCATGAGTCCCAGTAGACTGATATGTGGAGACCAGTGCTTTCTGTCACAGAAACGTGGAGACATTGAGAAGCCTTGACAGAGACTCACAGGGCTGTTGAAGACACAGTGGGTTATCAACAACCACAAGGGACATTTACACCTGATCTCACTGTACACATCAATGGAAAACTTCAATAAAGATAAAAGAATGGAATTATTAGTTAAGTAATTAACGTCAGAACACCTTAGATCAGAAAGCATACTGTTAAAGACAGTTCATCTCTGAAATGGAGGTCATTTTACTCTACACTCATATTTATTGCCATATGATATTAATTATATTTATCCCAATGCTTTGCCCTTGGCAAGTGTTGTTATTACCATTTTGATTTTTTTTTAAATGGCAGACTCTTCTGTATTTCCACAGATTTACACACTGTTTACTGTGTCCTTTCTGGAAGAACTTAACAGAGCACTTAGCTGGAAGTCCTTGAGAGGAGACCAGCCCCCATCCACCTCTTGTCCTGGATCCTGAGCTCCGTGGTTCTTGAGTCAGAGGGATTGTGAGTGCTCCCTGATGGTCTCAGTACACAGGCAGGTGTCACAGACCCTTGCAGAGATACAGGGACTCCTCTTCACTCTTCCCAAATTATCCAACATGTGAGGAGTTACCCTCTCAGCATAACCGCTACAGATTGTCCTGTTGAAAGGATATGTCCTCATACTTACCTCCTTTACTTGAGCTCCTCACTATTCTCCTTGGCTACAATATCCAGCCCTATTTATTGTATTTAGAAGGGAGTGAATCTTGAATCAAGTCCCTACAATTTATCAGTTGCCGTCAAACGGTTGAGGTCTTAAATGCATTTAAACTAAAACAAACAAACAAACAAACAAAAATGGTTGAGGTCTTTCCCTCATGAAGGTATAAATTCATAAGTTCTATTGTATGGGAAATGTCCCCTCTCTCAGTCAGGTGAGGGTCAACTACTTGTCGTTGGAGGAGTAGTCTTAGAAACCATGTCTCTCTGTTTCCAATTATATTTGATGTGAATCATTAATGAGATTGCCCTTAGTCTGAGAATTCTCTTCAGCAGGTATTGGACTATAGTCATTCTTACAGGTATGAGGTGACATCTTACCATGGGTTTGGTTTGTGCTTCCCTGATGATGACTGACATTGAGTGTCTCTTATGTATCTGAGAGCCATCTGGATGTTTTCTTTCAATAATTGTTTATTCCATCCTTTCTTCTGGCCATTTCTTAACTGCATTATTTGCGTGTTGGGTGTGGTAAAGACTTTATAGATTATGGATATTAAACTTTACCAGATATGTCTTTTGAAAATATCTTCTCCCACTTATGACTCATATGTGGAATTTATGAAGGAAAACAGATGAACATAAGGGAAGTGGAAAAAGAAAAAAGGGGAAGGAGGGAAACAACCACAAGTGACTCTTAGTAATAGAGAATAAACCGCAGGTTGACGGAGGGAGACGAGTGATGATTGGGGAGATGGATGAGGAGCATGAAAAAAGGCTCTGGTTTTGATGAACACTAGGTGTTGTATGTAAGTGATGAATCAATGAATTATACTCCAGAAACCAATATTACACTGTGGTAACTAATAAAATTTAAATTAAAAATCAAATAAGACAAAGGCAGCAGGTACTGGAATACATGTGCAGTGTCAGGCAGTGAGGACCAGGGGAACAACACATCATAAGCATGCATACTCAAGCTTGGGCTTGTTACCTGCAGAGGAATGGGAGGTGCAAGGGAAGGCCAGCTGGCACTTGTCCGTGCTTCCTGAGTACTCAGAAGCACCATTGTGACCCAGCCTGGCCCAGGAGCACAGGACGACCACACTTGGGCAGGATGTGGGATGCAGGGTGTTTGGACAGCTGCCAGTGAGGTGTGGGCACAGATGAGTTAGGAAATGCCAACACATATGGAAGCACACAGAGAGTCATGACTGTTTTAGTTAATTAATGTCCACAAACAGTTAGGGAGAAAATAGATATCTGTTCAAAAAGTTGAGTGTCATTACTCTACATACCTATGGTTACGACATTTGAGACACAATTTCTCTATTTCTACCTAAATTAGAGAAAACATTAAAATTATTCTTTTTTCTTGTTTTGTTTTTGTTTTTTTTTAATTTATTTTTTTATTTCTTTTCAGCGTAACAGAGTTCATAGTTTTACACAACCCCGAGGGCTCCATGCAATGCATGCCCTCCACAATACCCACCACCTGGCTCCCCCAACCCCCCACCCCACGCCCCTTCAAAACCCTCAGGTTATTTTTCAGAGTCCATAGTCTCTCATGGTTCAT
>PISX010031633.1:0-17162 GCA_004024625.1 Mellivora capensis
ACTTATTTGCGGAGCATAACAAATAACACGGAGGACATGGGGAGATGGAGAGGAGAAGGGAGTTGAGGGAAATTGGGGGGGAGATGAACCATGAGAGACTATGGACTCTGAAAAACAACCTGAGGTTTTTGAAGGGGTGGGGGGTGGGTTGTTGGGGGAGCCAGGTGGTGGGTATTATGGAGGGCATGCATTGCATGGAGCACTGGGTGTGTTGTAAAACTATGAATTCTGTTGCGCTGCAAAGAAATGAAAAAAATTCATTGAAATTGAAAAAAAAATACAACACACATTAATGATAAAGACACACAATAAAATTGGATTAGAAGGGAACTTCTTCAACATGATAAAAGGCATTTATGAAAAACAAATAGCTAATACTTTTTCAATGCTGAAAGACTGAAATCTTTCCCCTTAAGACCAGAAACAAGACAAGGATGTCCACTTTTGCCATTCTATTCAACATGTATTGGAAGTTCTAGCCAAGGCAATTAGGTAAGAAAAAATAAAAGGTGACCAAATTGGAAAGAAAGAGTAAAATTATCTCTATTCACAGTTGACATGATCTTATATATAAAAATCCTTTAAAATCCATGAAAAAAAGTATTTAGCTAATAATAAATGAATTCACCAAATTTGCATGATGCAATAACAGCGTGCAAAAATCAGTATATTTTTATACACTAGCAATGAATAATTTGAGGAAATTAAGACAACTCCACATACAAAAGCATCATAAAGAATTAAAAATTTAAGAATAAATTTAAGCAGTAATTTGCAATACTTGTATATACATTGAGAACTAAAAAAAATTGCTGAAAGAATTTTTAAAAGACCTAAATTAATGGGAAGACACCCCATGTTGATTGCCCAGGAAGCTTAATATTGTAAAGAAAACAGTAATTCACAAATTGAACTACAGAATCAATGAAATTTCTGTCAAAATCCCAATAGCCTATTTACATAAGTGGAAAAGCCTTAAAATTCATATGGAAATATAAGGGGACCTCAAATACTCAAAACAATCTTGAAAAAAAAAATAAAGTTGGAGAGTCCCAATTCCCAATTTCAAAACACACTACAAAACTACAGTAGTCAAAACATTAAGTAATGACATAAGGATAGATATAGGAATAAATGTGACAGAATTGAGATTTCCTAAATAAACCAATAGATCTATAGCCCATTGATACTAATAAGGTTCAAAGAGCATATAATGAGGAAAGAAGACTCTACTCAGTAAATGGTGCTGGTTTAACTGTATATCCATAAACAGAAAAAATAAGTGGACCCTTACCTCACACTATATACAAAAATTTAATCAAAAGAGGATCAGAGACCTAAATGTAAGCTAAAACTAATAAAACTTTTAGAAGAAAACATAGGAGTAAATCTTCATGACCTTTGTTTTAGCATTGGAATCATAGCTGGGACACCAAAAGCACAAAGAACAAAAGATAAAACTTGGACTTCATTAAAATAAAAATTATATCCACCAAAGGACACAAACAAGAAATTGATAGGAAATAACAGAGTAGAATAAAATATTCCCAAATAATATAAGATGGGATTAATATTCAAAATATATAAAGAACTCTTACAACTCTACCACAAAAACACAAACAACCAATTTAAAAATGGGCAAAGGATTTGAATACACATTTCTCAAAAACTGTGCAAATGACGAAAAAGTACATGTAAAAATGTCCAATTTTTATTACACATACAACTCAAAACCACAGTGAGGCAAAACATACACCCTCAAAGATAGCTGCAATTAAAAAAAATAAATACATTTTTGGAAGGATAAAGAGAAATTAAGACCCTTGTACATTTCTAGTGGGAAGGTAAAATAGTGAAGCAATGTGAAAAACTTTTGTGGTTCCTCAAAAAGGTAAACACAGAATGATGATGTGACCCAGGTATTCCACCCCTCGGTATATACCCAAAAGAATTCAAACCAGATATTCAAGCAATAACTTGCATATAAATGTTCATAGAAGTACTATTCTTCTACATTGAAAACTACAAAACATTGCTAAAAAAATTTTAAAAACATCCCATGCCCATGGATTGGAAGACAATCTTAAGGTGTCAAAACTATACAAAGCAATGGGTAGATTTAATGCAACCCTTATGTAAATGCCAATGGTGTTTTGTGCAGAATTTTTTTTAAATGCCATAACATTAATATAGACTCTAAAAGATCCAAATAGCCAAACAATCTTGAAAAAGAATAAAGTTGAAGTTTTCACATTTCTTAATTTCAAATCATATTACAAAGCTACAACAGTCAAAACAAAGTTGTAATACTGTAAACATCAAAATACAGACCAGTGGAATAGAATAAAGCCCAGAAATGATCACATTTATGGTCAAATGATTTTCAACAAGAGTACAAAAACCATTCAATGGGGAAAAGATGGTCTTTTCAACAAATGGTGCTAAGAAAACTGGATATCCACATGCAGAAGAATGAAGATGAAACCTTAAGTTACACCATTTTAATAAATTAACTCAAAATAAATCAAAAACCTAAATGTAAGAGTCAGAAGTAAAAAATTCTCAGGAAGAACAACAGAGGAAAACTTGTTGACATTGAATTTGGCAATGCCTTCTAGGATATAATACCAAAAACACAAGCAACAAATGTTGAAACAAAGAAAAAGACAGATTGGACAACATCAAAATTAACAAGGTCAACAGAATCAACATACAAAATGAAACAAGGTATTTTCAAATTTTACATCTGTAAATGGGTTAATATCTGGAATATATAAGGAACTCCAGAGTTGTGAGAAAGATGGCAGCAGAGTAGGAAGGTCTTAGACCCACCTTGTCTCATGAACACAACATATAACATTCATTTTATAGAAGTCCCAGAAGAGGAGACAGAATATTTATTTGAGAAAATAATAGCTAAAAAATTTCCAAATCTGAGGAAGGAACCACATCCAGAACCAGGGGGCACATAGAATTCCCACCAAAATCAATAAAAGCAAGCCAACACCAAGACACATTAGAATTAAATTTGCAAAATATCATGATAAAGAAAAAAAAACATAAAAGCAGCAAGAAAAAAAAGTCCTTAACTTAGATGTGAAAACTCATAAATACTAGCTGGAATCATCACAACAGAAACTTGACAAGCCAGAATAGAATGGCATGATATATTCAATAGGCTGAATGGGAAAAATCTGCAGCCAAGAATCTTTTAACTAGCAAGGCTATCATTCAGAATAGGAAGAAAGAATAAAAATAGAATTTCCCAGAAAAAAAAAATAAGGAATCTGTGACCATGAAACCAGCCTTGCAAGAAATATTAAAGGAGACACTTTGAGTGGAAAGAAAGGAGAGACCAAAAGTGACAAAGACAAGAAAGTATCAGAGAAAATCTATAGAAACAATGACAAAACAAGTAATAAAATGAAAATAGATACATATCTATTAATACATATCATGTAAATGGACTAAATGTTCCAGTCAAGAGACATAGGGTATAAGAATGCATAAAATAACAAGGTCCATCTATATAATACCTAAGGAGACTCATTGTAGACCAAATGACACCTGCAGATAGAAAACAAGGGAGTGAAATATTTATCATGCAAATAGTTGTCAAAAGAAAGCCAGAGTAACAATACTTATATTTGACAAACTAGATATTAAATCAAAGACTGAAAAACAAACTAGGCCACTAGAAAATCATAAAGGGGAAAATCCAACAAGAAGATCTAGCAATTATAAATATTTATGCACTCAACATGGAAGCACCCAAATATATAAAATAAATAACAAATATAAAGTAACTAATTTTAATAACACAATAATAGTAGGTGACATTATCAGCTTTCATACATCAATGGAAGTTCATCTAGACAGAAAATCAACAAGGAAACAATGCCTTTCAATGACATGCTGGACCAGATTTTCTTTTTTTTTTTTTTTAAGAATCTTTTTTTAAAATTTATTTATTTGTCACAGAAGGAAAGAGAGAGAGCGAGCACAGGCAGACAGAGTGGCAGGCAGAGGAAGAAGCAGGCTCCCTGCCAAGCAAGGAGCCCGATGTGGGACTCGATCCCAGGAGGCTGGGATCATGACCTGAGCCGAAGGCAGTCGCTTTAACCAACTGAGCCACCCAGGCGTCCCTGGACCAGATTTTCTTAACAGATATAATCAGAACATTCAATCTTAAAACAACAGAATACACATTCTTTTCAAGTGTACATGGAATATTCTATAGTATACAACACACATAAGGTTGCAAAATAGGCCTCAACAAATACAAAAAGACTGAAGTAATACCATACACCTTTTCTGATCCCAAAAATATAAAACTAGAAGTTAACCACAAGAAAAAAAAATTTAGGCATCTGCCTTTGGCTCAGGTCATGATCCCAGGGTCCTGGGTTCAAGCCTGCTTCTCCCTGTCCTTCTGCCTGCCACTCCCCCTGCTTGTGCTCTCTTTCTCCCTCTATCTCTTTCTCATATAAATAAATAAAATCTTTTAAAAAAAAGAAAAAAATCTGGTAAGACCACAAATACATGGAGGTTAAGCAACATGCTGCTAAACAAAGAAAGGGACAATCAGGAAATCAAAGAAAAAATTTTAAAAATACAAGGAAAAAATGCAAATGAAAACAATGGTCAAAAACCCTTGGGATGCAGCAAAAGTCATAAGAGGGAAGTATATAGCAATAGAGGCCTACCTCAAGAAGTAAGAAAACTCTTAATTACACAACTTAACTCTATACCTCAAGGAGCTTGAAAAAGAACAAACACCAAAGCCTAAAACCACCAGAAAAGTCTTCCTAGGGGAAGCATGGTTGAGATCCAGAGCAAAACCAGGCCCCTCCTCCAAAAGACCAGCACAAAACCCCCTACATGCACCAGGTCTATTGACCATAGAGAGCTGCAAAGCATCAGCTTTAGTGTAAATAGACCCGGCACAGGCACTCTGAACACAGAAAAGACAGAAACCTAAAAAAATGATGAGAGGAATTCACCCCAAAAGGACGAACAAGAAGAGGTCATGGCCAGGGAGTTAATTAAAAATAGATATGAATAGAGCAAGAAGCAGAGGAGTAGGAGATCTAAATATCTGATGATATTTAGATCTGATTCAAACAATTCTGAACAGCTACAAACTTGAGAAAAGAGAGATGAGAAGAGAAGAGCAGCAATTCTAGGAACAGAAAATTGACCACTTTCTGGAAGGTAGGAGGTGCAGAGAAGTGAATCAGAAGCAACATTCAGGAAGATAGACCATGGGGGGTGAGGGGCCAGCTCCCAGCAAACAGCAGAGCAACAGAGCACAAAACTTGGACTTTTAGAAGTCTGCTCAACTGAGGGACATCACTCAAGAGGTTAAGCAGGGGGTGAAGCCCTCACAGGGACAGTGTGGTCTCAGGACCTGCAGGGTCACAAAAAGACCAGGGGTGTCTGAGTGTGGCAGAGCTCCCAGGTATCGGTGTGGGGAAGCTGGTTGCAGAGACAGAGACAAGAAGTGTGCTCTCAGCTCACGGTTACCTTAAACTGGGATCTAAGGCACAGTCGGGCCACTGCCCTATGGGCAGGGACCCAACAAACAGCAGATCCAGGGAGACTCACCTTCCTCCACTGGGAGGAGCTGAACAAGTGTGTGCTTAAGGAATCTGCTGAGTTTGGAGACTCCAAACAGGGCCCTGCACCAGAGATAGAAATGCTCGGTCACAGGCTGAGTGAGCTCAGAGCACAGCCAGAGACCAGGGAGACCAGAGGGATTGACTGCTTTTCTCTGAGGGCACACTGAGGAGTGGGCCCCCAAGCTCTCAGCTCCTAAGGGGCCAGAGATTGGGAGGCCACAATCTTCATTCTCCTCCTCCAAAGCTGTATGGAAAGCATTGAGGAAACAAAAGTTTCCAAGACCAAAACTGAGCAGATTACTTAGCCTGGCCCCTGGCAAGGGCAATGCAATTCCACCTCAGGCAAGGACATTTGAGAATCACTGCAGCAGGCCCTCCGCCAGAAGATCAGCAAGAACATCCAGCCAAGACCAAGTTCACTGATCAATGAGACCTGTGGAACTCCAGAGCCAGGGGAAAGGAACACATCGAATTCATGGCTTTTTCCCCATGATCCTTTAGTCTTTCAAACTTAATTTTTTTAATTTATTTTTTCTTATTCTACTTTTTAAAATTTTCCTCTTTCCAATTTTAACGTTTTTTACCTATTTTTTCTTATCAATACCATTTCAAAAATCTTTTTTAATTTTCATTGTTATAGTCATATTTTATCCCTTCCTTGTATTTAACCTTTATTTTGTACATATATAGGGTTTTTTCTTTAAAATTTTGAGATACAATTTCTTCTAATAGATCAAAATATACCCTAAATCTCACACATAGCTTTGTTCTAGTTTCTAACTTGATCACATTTTCTCCTCTCTTTTTTTCTTTTCTTTTTTCAACCAACTTCTTATCAAATCCTTTTTTAAAATCTTTTTTAATTTTCATCTTTACAGTCATATTCTATCCTTTCATTGTATTTACCCTTCTTTTTGTGCATATATATGTTTCTCTTTCTTTAAAATTTTGGAAGGTATTTTCTTCTAACAGACCAAAATACACCCAAAATCAAGTGTGTGGCTCTGTTCTATTCACGATTCTAATATATATATATATATATTTTTTTTTTTTTTTTTTTTTTTTTCCCTTTTTTATTCCCCCCAGTTTTGGGTCTCTTCTGATTTGGCTAGTGTATATTTTTCTGGGGTCATTACTACCCTTTTAGTATTTTGCTCTCTCACTCATCTATTATTATCTGGATAAAATGACAAGGCAGGAAAACACACCACAAAAAAAAAAAGAGGCAGTACCAACTGCTGGGGACCTAATCAATACGGACATTGGTAATATGTCAGATCTAGAGTTCAGAATGACGATTCTCAAGGTGCTAACTGGGATCAAAAAAAGAATGGAAGATATTAGAGAATCCCTTTCTGGAGAAATAAAATCTCTTTCTGGAGAAATAAAAGAACTAAAATCTAATCCAGTTGAAATCAAAAAAGGTATTAATGAGGTGCAATAAAAGATAGCTCTTACTGCTAGGATAAATGAGGCAGAAGAGAGAATTAGTGATATAGAAGACCAAATGATGGAGAATAAAGAAGCTGAGCAAAAGGGAGGCAAACAAGTATGGGACCGTGAGGGGAGAAATTGAGAGATAAGTGATACCATAAGATGAAACACTATTAGAATAATTGGGATTCCAGAGGAAAAAGACAGAGAGACAGGGGCAGAAGGTATATTGGAGCAAATTATGGCAGAGAATTTCCCTAATTTGGCAAAGGGAACAAGCACCAAAATACAGTAGGCACGGAGAACCCCCCTCAAAATCAATAAAAATAGGTCCACACCCCATCATCTAATAATATAACTTACAAGTCTCAGTGATAAGAAGAAAGTCCTGAAAGCAACTCTGGACAAGAGGTCTGTAACATACAATGGTAGAAATATTATATTGGCAGCAACCTATCCAGAGAGACCTGGCAGGCCAGAAAGGACTGGCATGATATATTCAGAGCATAAAATGAGAAAAATATGCAGCCCAGAATACTGTATCCAGCTAGGCTTCATTGAAAATAGAAGGCGAGATAAAAAGCTTTCAGCACAAACAAAAAACTAAAAGAGTTTGCAAACACCAAACCAGCCCTACAGGAAATATCAAAAGGGGTCCTCTAAGCAAAGAGAGAGCCTAAAGGTAACAGACCAGAAAGGAACAGAAACAATATACAGTAACAGTCACCTTAGTGGCAATACAATGGCATTAAATTCATATCTTTCAATAGTTACCCTGAATATAAATGGGCTAAATGCCTCAATCAAAAGACAGAGTATCAGATTGGATAAAAACACAAGAACCATCAATACACTTTCTGCAAGAGACTCATTTTTTTTTACTTTTTTTTAACATCTTAATTGTTTTTTAATTTTTTCAGTGTTCCAAGATTCATTGTTTATGTACCACACCCAGTGCTCCATGAAATACATGCCCTCCTTAATACTCACCACCAGGATCACCCATCCCCTCACCCCCTTCCCTTCCAAAACCTCAGTTTGTTTCTCAGAGAAATCTGTTTGCTGTTTTTCATGGTGACACACCATAGATTGTACACACCATGAAGGTCGGGGACCATTTTTCTAGGACAAAGAGCACTAGTCAGAGCACAGTGAACCTCTAATCCAAAGGGGAGAGAGGATATGAGTAGTTCTAGCTCCTTTAAGATTTGGAGTTTTGAATCCCAGCTGCCCAAAGACAAAATGAAGGAGAGCTGGGCACTGGGTGTGCTGATGGCCCTCACTTCACTGTGAGGGATTCCTGAAGATCAGGGGATGTGAGATCCCCCATCTTGTCTGGGGACAAGAGTGGGGTGTCACCATATCACTCCCACTGCCAGCATGGTCAAATATCAGAGAGCAACACAGCAGCCTCTAACATCAAACTCTGCCCCCCTGTGCTTGGCAGCTACTTTTTTTTAATGGGGCAGGACTGACTCTGATACAGTATATTGGACCTCTCATCCAGAAGAGCAAAATAGGGAGCACACAGCATGTACCAAGACTGCTGATCATAGAGTGCTTTAAGGCACAGTTCTGGGGACGCCTGGGTGGCTCCGATGGTTGGACGACTGCCTTCAGCTCAGGTCATGATCCCGGAGTCCCGGGATCGAGTCCCGCATTGGGCTCCCAGCTCCATGGGGAGTCTGCTTCTCTCTCTGACCTTCTCCTCGCTCATGCTCTCTCTCACTGCCTCTCTCTCAAATAAATAAATAAATAAATCTTTTATAAAAAAAGGCACAGTTCTGGTGGAAATAGAACCAGTTTGTATTTTTTTCTTATTCTTTTTCTTCTTTTTACTTCATAATCAGGATTATAGTTATTTGTTGTTAGTTTTTTCATTTCCATTTCCCTCTTTTATCTTTGTTTTTTATATTTTATTTATTTGTTTGACACAGAGAGAGAGAGAGCACTAGCAAGAGAGAGCCCTAGCAGAGGTAACAGCAGACAAATGCAGAGGGAGAAGCAGGATCCCTGTTGAGCAGATATCCCAATGTGAGACTTGGTCCCATGACCCTGGGATCATGAACTGATCCAAAGGCAGACACTCAACTGACTGAGCCACTCAGGCATCCCTCTTTTCTTTTTCTTTATATTTTCTCTTTATTTTTCTTTGGAATCAGGCTTATAGGTTTTTGGATTGTCTGTTTGTTTGTTTTTTTTTTCATTCCATCCCCTTTTCTATATTTTTGGAGTGGGGGGAAGAAAGCTTTTCTTCTTCTTTTATTTTTCTTTTTTACTTTTTTTCCCCAGGCTTCCTTCCACAAACAAATTAATGCACACATAGATAAAGATCCAAACACTCCCCACTGAAATCAAGGTTGAACTCTGCAGAGGACTGACCATGGAAAGGACAAGCCAAAGCACAACAGCAGAGTGCACACAGCATAGACCAGAAACACTTCTTGATGTGCCAACCCCTGGAGAATGTGTAACCCCTTTTTAAAAAAAAACATCGCTACGAGGTGCAGAAAATGTAACAAGCTTTCATAACACATGGAAGACAGAAACTTAGCCAAAATAACAAGATGGATAAATTCTCCTCAAAGGAAAGACCAGGAAGATATCACAGCCAGCAACTTGATAAAAACAGATACAAACAATATATCTGTAGAAGAATTTAGAACAACAGTCACAAGACTACTAGCTGGGCTTGAAAAATCTTAGAAGGCAGCTGAAGAACCTGTGCTGCAGAGAAAAAAGACCTGAAAACTAGCCAGGCTGAAATTTTTTTAAATGCTACAACTGAGATGCAAAACAGACTGAAAATAATCACAATGAGGATTGAAGAAGTGGAGGAGAGAATAGGTGATACAGAAGATTAAATTATGGAAAATAATGAAGCTGAAGAGAAGAGGGAAAGAAAACTATTAGAACTCGGAGGGACACTTAGGGACCTCAGTGATTCCATAAAGCAAAATAATACCATATCATAGGAGTACCAGAAAAAAAGTGGGAAAAGGGGAAAGGTTTATTTGAACAAATTATAGTTGGGAAGGTCCCCAATCTGGGGACAGAAATAGGCATTCAAATTCTAGAGGCTCAGAGAATTCCATTGAAAATCAACAAAAACAGGCAACACCATGACATATCATAGTGAAACTTCCAAAATATAAAGGTAGAGAATTCCAAAAAACAGCTAGGGAAAGAAAGCACTTAAACTACAAAGGCAGACACATATGTCTAAGAGAAGACCTGTCCACAGAGACTTGATAAACCAGACAGTTGTGGCATCATATATGCAATGTGCTAAATGGGAAAAACATGCAGCCAAGAATATTTTATCCAGCAGGATTGTCATTCAGAATAGAGGTAGAGATAAATAGTTTCTAAGACATAGAAAAACTAAAGGAGTTTGTGAACACTAAACCAGCTCTTCAAAAATATTAAGGGGGACCTTTTGAATGGGAAAGAGAGACCACAAGTAAAAAGACTAGAAAGGAACAGAGACAATCTATAGAAAAAATGTCTTTACAGGTAATAAAATAGCACTAACTTCATGTCTTTCAATAATTACTCTGAATGTAAATAGACCAAATGCTCCAATCAAAAGACATAGGGTATCAGAGTGGATTAAAGAAAAAGACCCATCAATATGCTGCTTACAAGAGACTCATTTTAGACACACAGTAACCTTCAGATTGAAAGTGAGGGGGTGGAGAACAATTTATCATGCAAATGGACATCAAAAGAAAGCTGGAATAGCCATCCTTATATCAGACAAACTAGATTTTAACCCAAATACTATAATAAGAGATAAAGAAAGTCACAATATCCTAATAAAATAATCTATCTAACAAGAAGATCTAACAATTATAAGAATTTATGCCCCTAACATGGGAGCAGCCAATTACATAAATTGATTAATAATAAACTTAAAGATACTCATTGATAATAATATAGTAATAGTAGGGGACTTTAACATCCCCCTCACTGCAATGGACAGATCATCAAAGCAGAAGATCAACAAGGAAACAAAGGCTTTCAGTGACACACTGGACCAGATGAACTTCACAGTTATCATCAGAGCATTTCATCCCAAAGCAACAGAATACAGACTCTTTTTGAGTGCACATGGAACATTCTACAGAATAGATCACATGCTGGGTCACAAATCAGCCCTCGACTGGTACAAAATTATTGAGATCATACCTTGCATATTTCCAAATCACAATGCTATGAAACTTGAAGTCCACTAGAAGAAAAAATTTGGAAGGACCACAAACACATGGAGGTTAAAGAACATCCTACTAAAGAACGAATAGGTCAACCAGAAAATTAAAGAACTTAAAAAATACATGGAAACAAATGAAAATGAAACACGATAGTCCAAAATCTTTCCCCCTAAGGGGGAAGTATATTGCAATACAGGCCTTTCTCAAGAGGCAAAAAAAAAAAAAAGTCTCAAACACACAACCGACTTTACATCTAAAGGAGCTGGAAAAATAACAGCAAATAAATCCTAAATCCAGAAGCAGGAGGGAAATAATAAAGATTAGAGCAGAAATCAAAGATGTAGAATCAAACAAACAGTAGATCAGATCAACAAAACTGAGAGCTGTTCTTTTGAAAGAATTAACAAGATTGATAAACCCCCTAGCCAGACTTACCAAAAAGAATAGAGAAAGGGCCCAAATAAATAAAATCAGAAATGAGAGAAATCAACACCACAGAAATACAAACATTTATTAGAGAATATTATGAGCACTTGCGTACCAACAAATCAGAAAATCTGGAAGAAAAGGATAAATTCCTGGAAACATACAAACCACCAAAACCGAATCAGGAAGAAATAGGAAATCTGAACAGACCTAAAACCAGCAAACAAATTGAAGTTGTAATCAAAAATCTCCCAACAAACCAGAGTCCAAGACTGGATGGTTTCCCAGGGGAATTCTACCAGACATTTAATGAGGAGTTAATACTTATTCTTCTCAAACTGTTTCAAAAAATAAAAATTGAAGGAAAACTTCCAAATTCTTTCTACAAGGCTAGGATTACCTTGATGGCAAAATCAAAGATCCCACTAAAAAGGAGAATTATACACCAATATCCCTGATGAACATGGCTGCAGAAATTCTCAACAAGATACTAACTAATGAGATACAGTGATACATTAAAAGGATTATTCGGCATGACTAAGTGGGTTTTATTCCTGGACTGCAAGCATGGTTCAATATTTATAAATCAATCAACATGCTACACCACATCAATAAAAGAATAGATAAGAACCATACGATCCTCTCAATAGATGCAGAAAAAGCATTTGAGAAAATATAGCATTCTTTCTTGAAAAAGACCCTCAAGAAAATAGGGATAGAAGAAACATAAACTTCAACATCATAAAACCCCCACACAAAAGACCCATAGCTCATATCATTCTCAACTCAAAATCAATTAATGATAAAATCCCTCAATAAAATAGGTTTAGAGGGAACATACCTCAACATAAAAAGGCTATATATTAAAAACTCAAGCTAATATCATCTAATATGGAAAAAAACTGAGATATTTATCTCTATGGTCAGGAACAAAATAGGGATAACCACTCTCACCACTATTATTTAACATAGTACTAGAAGTCCCAGCCACAGCAATCTGACAACAAAAACAAATAAAATTCATCCAAATTAGCAAGGAAGAAGTAAAATTTTGTTATTTGCAGATGACATGATACTATAGATAGAAAACTTGAAAGATTCCACCAAAAACTGCTTGAACTGCTGAACAAATTTAGTAAAGTCTCAGGATACAAAATCAATCGAAGTAGGTGATATGGATTAAGGAGTGCATTTCTTGGAATGAGCACAAGGCATTGTATGGAAATGTTGAACACTATGTTGTATGCATGAAACTAATATAAGACTCTAAACTAACTGAATTCAAATAAAAACTTAAAAAGAGTTAAATAAAGTTTTTTAAAAAGGCACAAAAAAATCACTACATTGTATACCTCACTTGATCTTAGCCAAAAGGCCGAGAAGCGATTACATTGTATACCTGAAACTAATAGTTATCTGTGTTAACTAACTGAATTAAAATAAATCTTTTAAAAAAAGAACTCCTAAAACTCAACGACAACAACAACTTGATAGAAAAATGGGCAAGGGACTTTAATATGAATTTCTCCAAAAAAGATATACAAATGACCATGTACATGAAAATATGTTCAACTTCACTAATCATTAGGAAAGTGAAGATCAGAATCACAATGAGATACCACCTCATACCCACTAGGGTGGCTACTATGGAAAAAAAGAGAGAGAAAGAAAGTGTTGCTGAGAATGTGCAGAAATTGGATCCCTTTTCCATTTTGTGTAGGAATGTAAAATTATGTGGCCATTATGGAAAACACTATGGTATTTCTTCCAAAAATTAAAAATAGAATTACCTTGATCTAGCAATTCCACTTCTAGGTATATACCCAAATTAATGAAAAGCAAGTTTTGAAGAGATATGTGCACATTTATGTCATAGCAGCATTATTCACAGTAGTTGAATGTTGGAATCTACCCATGTCCATCAATGGATGAATGGGTAAACAAAATTGGTAAGCACATACAATGAAACATTATAGAACCTTGAAAACGAAAGAAATCTAACACATGCTACAACATGAATGAAGTTTCAAAATATTATGCTAAATGAAATAAACCAATCACAAAAAGACAAATACTGTATGATCAATTTATTTTCTTTAAATATTTATTTATTTATTTGTTTGACACAGAGAGATCACAAGGAGGCAGAAAGGCAGGCAGAGAGAGAGAGAGGAGGAAGCAGGCTCCCCGCGGAGCAGAGAGCCCAATGCGGGCCTCGACCCCAGGACCCTGGGACCATGACATGAGCCGAAGGCAGAGGCTTAACCCACTGAGCCACCCAGGCACCCTGTATGATCAATTTATATGAGGCAACTAGAGTAGTCAAATTTGTAGATATAGAAAATAAAAGGTAATTGTCAGGGGCTCAAGGGAAAGGAGAATGAGGAATTGTTTTATTGGTATAGAGTTTCAATTTTGCAAGATAAGAAGAGTTATGGAGATAGTTTACACAACAATATGAATGTACTTAACACTACTGAACTGACACTTAAAAGTGGTTAAGATTGTATTTGTCTTTCTCAGTCTTATTTTACATAATAACCTCTAGGTGACAGATAGTAGCTACAATTTTGGTAATCACAGCATAACTTATAGAGAAGATGAATCACTATGTTGTACACCTGAAACCAATGTAATTTTGTGTGTTGATAATACTCAAATTTTTAAAAAATTTTTAAGTGGTTAAAATTGTACAGTCCAGGGAGGAGTCAAGATGGTGGAGAAGTAGCAGGGTGAGACTACATCGGGTAGCAAGAGATCAGCTAGATAGCTTATCAAACCATTGCGAACACCTACAAATCCAATGGGAGATCGAAGACAGGAAGAACAGCAATTCTGGAAACAGAAAAATCGATCACTTTCTGAAAGGTAGGACCAGCGGAGAAGTGAATAGAAAGCGACGGGAGGTTAGACCGCGGGGGAGGGGCCGGCTCCCGGCAAGCGGCGGAGCAACGGAGCACTAAATTGGGACTTTTAAAAGTCTGCTCCACAGAGGGACATTGCTCCAGGGGCTAAACCGGGGTGAAGCCCACGCGGGATCAGCGTGGCCCCAGGCCTCGCAGGGTCACAGAAGGATCGGGGGTGTCTGAGTGTCGCAGAGCTAGCAGGTATCAGAGCGGGAAGCTGGCTACAGAGACAGAGCCGAGGAGTGAGCTCTCAGCTCGGAGTTACCTTGAACCGGTCGCAGGCTGGGTGAGCTCGGAGCGCGGCCAGAGGCCAGGGAGATGGGAGTGATTGGGGCTTTTCTCTGAGGGTGCACTGAGGAGTGGGGCCCCAAACTCTCAGCTCCTCCAGGCCTGAGACTGGGAAGCTGCCATTTTCATTCCCGTCCTCCGGAACTCTATGGAAAGCGTTCAGGGAACAAAAGCTCCCGAAAGCGAAACCGAGCAGATTACTTAGCCCGGCTCCTGGTAAGGTCGGTGCAACTCTGCCTCAGGCAAAGACACTTGAGAATCACTACAACAGGCCTCTCCCCCAGAAGATCAACAAGAAATCCAGCCAAGAACAAGTTCACTTAACAAGGAGAGCAGCGGAATTCCAGAGGAGGAGAAAGCAAAGCGCGGAATTCATGGCTTTCTCCCCATGATTCTTTAGTCTTGCAGTTAATTTAATTTTTTCTTTAATTTTATTTATTTTTCTTTCTTTCTTTTTCTGCTAAATTTTTTCAACTTTTACCCTTTTCTTTTTTAACATTTTTAACTAGTTTATCTTAACAATATCTTTCCAAAAAAAAATAATCTTTTTTGAACCTTCATTATTATAGTCATATTTTATCCTTAATAGTATTTAACTTTATTTTTTGTATTCACATAAGGGTTTTTTCTTCTAAAAAATTTGGGTTACAACTTCTTCTAGTGTATCAAAATATACCCTAAATCTAGCTCCGGGCTTGTTCTAGTCTCCAGCCTGAGCAAATTCTCTCCACTTTCTTTTTCTTTATTCTCCCAACCAACTTACTTTATCAACTCCTTTTTTTAGAAATTAAAAAAAATTTTTTTGTTTTTCATCTACATAGGCATATTCCATCCCTTCATTGTGTTTACCCTTATATACGCTTTTCATTCTTTAAAAATTTGGGAGGTACTTTCTTCTAAGAGACGAAAATACCCCAAAATTAAGTGGGTGATCCTGTTCTAATCACCAGTCTAATATATTTTTTTCTTTTTTATATTTTTTCTTTATTTGTATTCTTTTTTAAATTTTTTTTTCTTAGCTTCTTTTTATCCCCTTTCTCCCCCCCACGATTTGGGGTCTTTTCTGATTTGGTTAAAGGGCATTTTTCTGGGGTCCTTGCCACCCTTTTAGTATTTTATTTGCTCCTACATATACTCTTATCTGGAAGAAATGACAAGGCAGAAAAACTCACCACAAAAGAAAAAGAACAAGAGGCAGTACCAAAGGCTAGGGACCTAATCAATATAGACATTGGTAATATGTCAGATATAGAGTTCAGAATGATGATTCTCAAGGTTCTAGCTGGGCTCGAAAAAGGCATGGAAGATATTACAGAAACCCTCTCTGGAGATATAAAAGCCCTTTCTGGAGAAATAAAAGAACGAAAATCTAACCAAGTTGAAATAAAAAAAGCTATTAATGAGGTGCAATAAAAAATGGAGGCTCTTACTGCTAGGATAAATGAGGCAGAAGAAAGAATTAGTGATATAGAAGACCAAATGACAGAGAATAAAGAAGAGGAGCAAAAGAGGGACAAACAGCTACTGGAGCACGAGGGGAGAACTCGAGAGATAAGTGACACCATAAGACGAAACAACATTAGAATAATTGGGATTCCAGAAGAAGAAGAAAGAGAGAGGGGAGCAGAAGGTATATTGGAGCGAATTATTGTAGAGAATTTCCCTAGTATGGAAAAGAGAACAAGCATCAAAATCCAGGAGGTGCAGAGAACCCCCCTCAAAATCAACAAGAATAGGTACACAACCCGTCACCTAATAGTAAAATTTACAAGTCTTAGGGACAAAGAGAAAATCCTGAAAGCAGCCCGGGAAAAGAAGTCTGTAACATACAATGGTAAAAATATTAGATTGGCACTACACTTATCCACAGAGACCTGGCAGGCCAGAAAGAACTGGCATGATATATTCAGAGCACTGAACGAGAAAAACATGCAGCCAAGAACACTATATCCAGCTAGACTATCATTGAAAATAGGAGAGATAAAAAGCTTCCAGGACAAATCAATATGTTGCCTACAAAAAACTCATTTTAGACCCCAGAACACCTCCAGATTTAAAGTGAGGGGGTGGGAAAAATTTACCATGCTAATGGACATCAGAAGAAAGCTGGGGTGGCAATCCTTATATCAGATCAATTAGATTTTAAGCCAAAGACTATAATAAGAGATGAGGAAGGACACTATATCATACTCAAAGGGTCCGTCCAACAAGAAGATCTAACAATTTTAAATATCTATGCCCCTAACGTGGGAGCAGCCAACTATATAAACCAA